>JADLZL010005753.1:0-46271 GCA_015844335.1 Chrysopogon serrulatus | reverse complement strand
CCACATGCATTGGCGCGGCAAGGTACTGGCACTTTGGACGCCGTTTCCGACGTGGAAAAGCTTGTCGCGCCACATGCATTGGCGCGAAAGTGCTATCTTGTCGCGCCAGTAACGGCGCCGACAAGACTGAATTTTCAAAAAAATCATAACTCTTCAATACTATGTCGGATGGAGATGATTTTTATATGAAAATTGTAGCTCTCGACGAGATCTACAACTTTCTAGTTTTGAGTTTTTTCATTTGAAGCCACTAAGATTCTTAAAAATTATATAAAGTTTCAGCGCCAAAATAATCGCGTATTAGCGCTTGATTTTCAAAAATCATAACCCTTCAATACTACGTCGGATAGAGATAATTTTTATATGAAAATTGTAGCTCTCGACGAGATCTACAACTTCCTTGTTTTGAGTTTTTTCATTTGAAGCCGTTAAGATGCTCAAAAAAAATTATATAAAATTTCAGCACCAAAATAATCAGATATTAAACTTTTGTTGCGTCATGCAAATAATATCTTTTTTGTATGGATTTAAATGAAAATACTTTTTATACAAAAAATTGTAGCTCTCAATGAGACCTACTACTTTGTAGTTTTGAGTTTTTATATTTGAGGTCGTTAAAAAGCTCGGGAAATAATATAGCATATTCGTGTTGAAAACTTATATTATTTTCTTGAGTATTAACTCCTGGCTTCAACTCGATGGCATATCTGCTAGCGGCATCGCCCCAGCAACAGGGCCGTCGGCACCGTCCTCCTCACGGATGCCGACGACGGCAGGCTTGCCGCACCCGCCCTACGCAGCTCCTCGGCTGCCTAGCGTGGGGGCGGCCAAGCAGCAAAGGCGAACCCACTCTTCGTCGCCCGCCGTCTCACGCCACCGCCAATGCCAAGATCTCCACGTCGACCTCAAGCTCGTGGGCGTGGCGACCGGCGCGACGGTCACGCGGCCTGGGCCGGCAAGGCAACGGCCACTTCGGGCGTGACCGGCGGCCCCTCTGCCTCGTCGGCACGGGCGGCACGACCCGCCCGTCGGCGTGCTTTCGACCCGGCCACGGGCGTCACCCGGCATCCCAGCGTGCGCGGCGGCAACGAGGCGTCGTCGGCGTACGTGTTCGGGCACGTCCCCACGACGGGGGAGCATAAGATCCTCCCGCGTCTACGCCGCCGCCCACGGCGTCCCCGGCATGGCGGGCGCCGACCGAGCACAAACGCCCTACGAGATCCTCACCCTGGGTAGCGAGCAGCAGCGGTGGAGGCCGGCGCCGAGCCCTCCGGTGCACGTCGACACGTTGATCGCCCAGCACAAGATATTATTTGTATGACGCGACAAGCGCTAATACGCGATTATTTTGGTGCTGAAACTTTATATAATTTTTTGAGCATCTTAACGGCTTCAAATGAAAAAACTCAAAACAAGAAAATTGTAGATCTCATCGAGAGCTACAATTTTCATATAAAAATCATCTCGATCCGACATAGTATTGAAGAGTTATGATTTTTTTGAAAATCAAGCGCTAATACGCGATTATTTTGGTGCTGAAACTTTATATAATTTTTTTTGAGCATCTTAACGGCTTCAAATGAAAAAACTCAAAACTAGAAAGTTATAGATCTCGTCGAGAGCTACAATTTTCATATAAAAATCATCTCCATCCAACGTAGTATTGAAGAGTTATGATTTTTTGAAAATTCAGTCTTGTCGCGCCGCCGCCTCTGGCGCGACAAGACGATCTTTATCGCGCCAATGCATGTGGCGCGACAACCTTTTCCACGTCGGAAACGGCGTCCAAAGTGCCGTATCTTGCCGCGCCAATGCATGTGGCGCGACAACATTGTTTGGTTGCGCCACGGGACGTTGGCGCGACCAAAAAGGGCTATGTCGTGCAAATATTTTTTTGGGTGCGCAGTTATTTTTGGAATATTAATTAAAAAGGATTAAAATATATAAAAAATCCTCCCGCGGAAGGCGACGACGTAGTGCGGGGCGCTGGCTGCGGCCGTCGGGTCGAGGAGGTGGAGCGGCGGATGGAACGCGTAGACCGCGCTGAAGATGGAGCCGTTGGCGGCGTCGATGAGCACCTGCTGGCTGCCGCACCTCGAAGTGGAAGAACCTCCAGCTCCACCTCGGTACGAAGCTCGTAAACGAGCACGGGTTTCGATTCGGGCTGTGAATGGACCGCGTTTCGGGCCCCTGGTGCCGGCAGGGCATGACACGGTTATGTAAGCGGGATTTTTTTTTTTTTTAATCCTTTTTACAAAATATTTCAATAATATTTTCACCCAAATAATATTTGCACATATAGCCCTTTTGAGTGGCGCCCGGTGGGGCTGGCGTGATCAAATAACGCTGTCACGCCACATGCATTGGCGTGACAAGATCTCCGTTGGGCGTCGTCTCCGGCGTGGAAAATCTTGTCACGCCAATGCGCGGCGTGACATTTGTTAATCTTAACCTCGCGCCACGCCCGGCGTGACAAGACTGAGCCCACACAAAAAATCATAACTCTTCCATACGGCGTCGGGTGAAGATGATTTTTATATCAAAATTATAGCTCTCGAAAAAGATCTACAACTTTCTAGTTTTGAGTTTTTTTCATTTAAGGACATCAAGATGCTCAAAAAAATCAAATACTTTTCAGCACCATAATAAACAGCGTATAAGAGCTCGTCACTTTTAAAAATTCATATCTTTTTTGTACGGTGTCAAAAAAAGATACTTTTTATATCAAAGTTGCAGCACAAAATGATATCTACAACTTTGTAGTTGCATGTTTTTTCATTTGAGAACGTTAAGATGCTCAAAAAAAAATAATATAGTATTTTAGCTCCATATATGGTGCTGAAATACTATATTATTTTTTAGCATTTTAACGCCCTCAAATGAAAAAAACTTTCAACTAAAAAGTCATAGATATCGTTTTGTGCTACAACTTTGATATAAAAAAGTATCTTTTTTGACACCGCAAAAAAAGATATGAATTTTCAAAAGCGACGAACTCTTATAATGTTTATTATGGTGCTGAAAAAGTATTTAATTTTTTGAGCATCTTAATGTTCTCAAATGAAAAAACTCAAAACTAGAAAGTTGTAGATCTCCTCGAGAGCTACAATTTTGATATAAAAATCATCTTCATCCGACGTCGTATGGAAGAGTTATGATTTTTTGAAAATTCAGTCTTGTCACGCCAAATGGGGGGTGGCGCGACAAAAGATAAACTCGTCACGCCACATGCATTGGCGTGACAAGATTTTCCACGCCGGAAACGACGTCCAACGTAAAGATCTTGTCACGCCAATGCATGTGGGCGTGACAAATTATTTGTCACGCCAGCCCCACCGGGCGCGACCAAAAAGGGCTATATGTGCAAATACTATTTGGGTGGGAATATTATTGGAATATTTTGTAAAAGGGGATTAAAAAATAAAAAAAGTCCCTGATCCAAGCCACCTCTCCCGAGCGCTCTGCGCCCCGAGCATGTGCTCATGGGGCTCAGCTCGGCTATTTATTCGCACCACCAATCTCTCGAGTTCACCACGAGTCCGCAGCACATCTGTCAGTAAAATCACAGGGAGGACGATGGGCAGATCATTATCCGGGGTATGGCTAATAAGCCTCCGCCTCGCCGTGGCGGCGGCAGCGACGGAGGAGCCCGAGACGACGGAAGTCCAGTCCTCCTACATTGTGCACGTCGCGCCGGGGCACGCGCCACGGTCGTCGCGTCCACGCTTGCTCTCCCGCGCCTACACCTCCTTCCTGCGCGACCAGCTCCCCACGCACCTGCGGCAGCCGGAGCCGAGGCTGCACTACTCCTACGCGCACGCCGCCACGGGCTTCGCGGCGGGGCTGACGCGGCGCCAGGCCGACCACCTCGCGTCCCTGCCTTCCGTGCTCGCCGTCGTCCCCCGACAGGTTGCGTCGGCAGCACACCACCCTGTCGCCGTCGTTCCTCGGCCTCGGGAACAAGCCCGCGGGAGGGCTCCTCCCGTCCTCGAACGCCGCGTCGGACGTCGTGATCGGCGTCATCGACAGCGGCGTCTACCCCAAGGACCGCGCGTCTTTCGCCACCGACCTGTCGATGACGGCCCCGCCCGCCAAGTTCCGCGGCGGCTGCGTCTCGGCGCCGTCGTTCAACGCCACCGCGTACTGCAACAACAAGCTCGTCGGCGCCAAGTTCTTTTACAAGGGCTACGAGGCTGAGTACGGGCCGATCGCTGAGGCGCTTTAAGTCGCCGCTCGACACCGAAGGCCACGGCACGCACACCGCCTCCACCGCCGCCGGTTCTGCCGTCGCGGGACGCCTCCTTGTTCGACTACGGCAAAGGCAAAGCCGTCGGCATGGCCCCGGGCGCGCGCATCGCCACGTACAAGGTGCTCTGGGAGAATGGATGCATGGACACTGACACCCTCGCGGCGTTCGACGAGGCCATCAAGGACGGGGTCGACGTCATCTCCTTCTCGATAGGCCCCGATGAGGTCGAGCCAAAGCTATACAAAGACGGCAACGCCGTGGCCGCGTTCAACGCTGTCCGCAAGGGCATCGTCGTTTCCGCCGCCGCGGGCAACGAGGGCCCCGGCGAGTCTACCGTCAAAAACACCGCGCCATGGTTTATCACGGTGGGGGCGTCAACTATCAACCGCAGGTTCACGGCAACCGTTGTCCTCGGCAACGGCATTTCTTTCACCGGCGCTTCACTCTACGCTGGTGCGCCACTCGGCCCCGAAGCCAAGATCCCGCTGGTTTTCAGTGCGGACGTCGGATCCAAACATTGTGAAGCTGGGAAGCTCAACACCAGCTTGGTCTCGGGGAAGATCGTTCTGTGCCAAGTCAACTGGCCCTGGGAACACGGCAAGCAGGGAGAGGCCGTCAGGCTCGCCGGTAGCGTGGGAGCAATCCTTATGAGTTATGACCCCCTAAGCTGATGGTGAGTACATGACGCCTGTTGCTCATATCCTCCAGGCCAGTTCCGTGACGTTTGCCGACGGCGGCAAGATTTTGAGGTACATAACGGCGGAACCATCCCCGGTCGCTACGATCTTGTTCAACGGCACCCTCGTCGGCCAGACGCCTTCTTCCCCAAGAATGGCGCCCTTCTCCAGCCGCGGACCCAACCCCCAAGTGCCAGAGATCTTCAAACCGGACATCACCGCCCCAGGCGTCGACATCTTGGCCGCATGGACCGGGGAGAGGTCGCCCGCCAACCTAGCTAACGACACGAGGCGCGCGCAGTTCAACATCATGTCCGGCACGTCCATGGCGTGTCCGCACGTGAGTGGCATCGCCGCCATGCTCCGGCAGGCGTGGCCGAAGTGGAGCCCGGCGGCGATCAAGTCCGCCATGATGACCACCGCGTATAACGAGGACAACGCCGGCGACATCATCAAGGACATGTCCACCGGCAAGGCATCCACGCCGTTCGTCCGTGGGGCTGGCCATGTGGATCCCAACCGCGCCCTCGACCCGGGCCTCGTGTACGACGCCGACGCCGACGATTACGTCTCCTTCCTGTGCGCGCTCGGCTACACCTCCAAGCAGATCGCCATCTTCACCAGAGACGGCTCGGAGACCGACTGTTCCAAGCGCAAGGAGAGCTCCGTCGGCGACTTCAACTACCCGGCCTTCTCGGTGGTGTTCAACTCCGACAAGAAAGCAGTCAAGCAGCGGCGCGTCGTGCGCGATGTCAGAAGGGAATTCATAGACGGATACAAGGTCCACGTCACCAGCCCCGCCGGCGTGCGTGTCACGGTGAAGCCGCAAATTCTTCTGTTCGCTGTGTTGCAGAGGACGCATAAGTATGAGGTCACTTTCACGCCGCTAAATGAGGTGAATGTGACTGATAAGCACACGTTCGGGTCCATCGTGTGGAGCGATGGCAAGCACAAGGTGACGAGCCCCGTTGCCATCACCTGGCCGGCGAAAGAACAGAGCCAAGTGTCGGCAATGTGATGCAGTTATGTGTGACCTGACTATTTTTGTGAGTGCGTGTCTTTTCTTTTGCTGTAACCTGCTGATTGTGAGTAGTATGCTGCCTCGTTTCAGCACACTTCGCTTTTATGATACGGTTGTGAGTTTGGTTTAGCTCAATTAATAAGTTTTAGCTGGACCCAATGACTTGAAATAAGTGAAACTTACATAATTGTATATATGAGTACTATTCTTAATCTGAATGTCAGCACGCGCTTGTTCCTTCGTCCTTTAATTTTCAAAAATTGGAGTTTGCTAAAACAACTAGTTGTAGGATATTTTTCGAAAAAAACCAATTCAAGTACGAACATTTCTATTAAATGACACCCCGAGGGATATCTCCGTAGCATCTATACGACTATATACCATATGTAGTGTGTTTCACGTGGGCATCCAAGACCTGATATTTTAACTCCAAAATTTATGATTTGTGATCTTGATTATATATGTCTTCACGATGGAGCTCTCGGGAGGAAGAAGTGACGCGAAGGAAAAAAGGATTCCCAGCCGGAGGAGGCGGGCGATCTCATCCTCGAGGACGGGGCAGAAGGAGTGGACGCGGCGGGGGCCGAGGAGCTCGAGGGGAATCGAGAGAGAGACGAGTCGGCGGGGGCTCGGGAGCGGGGAGTCAGGAATCTTTTTTCGTCTCATCGGCGGCCGAGAATCCGCCGTAGGTGTTAAAATCGTAGTGTAGAAATGATCTGAATGTTGCTTTCAGATTCAATAATCAGCCAAACAGGCCACCTCTGGAAAGTAATTCAAATTCAGCCCATTTCCATGAATCCAGACAAGCCCATTTGGGTTTTCATACTCCTATAATGCTTGGCGAGTTTTTGTGATGGTTTCTAGATTTTGTTGGTTTGGAGGCGAGCTAGTCGTGCTTAGTGTGATTGTTTTTCTTTCTTTATTTTTTGAGCTAACAATGGTTGTCAATGACAGCTGCTACACTCCTAGTTGTATGGTTTTTTGCCTGAATTTTTTAAATCCTTATCTAGTATTAGAAGATAAAGTGGTTTCTTATTTAGCATTGAAAGATAAGAATTTGCTAATATAACAGTATTGGAAGATAAAGTGGTTTCTTATTTAGCATTGAAAAAGGATTTTGCAAATATAACACCGAATTCATTTTTGCTTCCCAAAATAGCGCAGCCGTGACCCACGGCTGTGCATAAACATAACAGTTTGTCATATAATTTTTCCATCCTTAATTTGTTGGCAAAATAAGAAAAAAAAATTCTCCGACAGTTTGGCATCTACCTTCCTCATCTTTCCCAACTTCTAAAAAAAGCCCTCCCGAGCGCGCATATGCGCGTAGGTCAGACGCACGCACTCTTCCGTCCGTACGGGAAGAGAGCGTGGAAGGGCAAAAACATAATTTTATTTCACTCTTAGGGTTCCTGATGCAAGTTCGTCAGAGATGGAAGTTTTCAGATCTGTGATCAGTTAGCTAGTGGAAAGTGTAGGGTCTTTAGTGTAAAAGTAATTTTCTTTTATCTTTTCCATGAATCAAGGCACATGAGAACCATTTAGCTTTTAAGAAGTGAATTATACCAAACTCTTGAAGATGAGATCTTTTTTCTCTCTCCGTGTTATTTTGGGTGTTGGCAAACAATATGATTTGAAAGATAAAAATATACCAAACTGTTTTTTTTGAAGGAAAAGACTGTGGGGGAGATCCCCACAGTGCCTCAAAACCTTTTATTAAATTAAAAGCAAAAGAGTGTTTACTTACAAAGATTAACTGAAAGCGTCTAACCAAGCACAAAAGGATGACCTTAAGTCACCTCTGAACCTAAGAAGTTGGAGAGTACATTGATTCTTGAAGTTAAGAACCCAACGTTGGAAGGTCGGAGTCATATCATGAAAAACTTTGTCATTCCGAATCTTCCAGATTTCCCAGGAGGCGATTAGAACAAGATCAACGAAGAAACTGATGTTGGAAGCCGCTCTTGCTGGCCAGGCGTTGGAGCAAGGGCACAGAATCGTCCCACGTAATGTTTAGCTTTTGCCAGCATCTCTTAGCAAATGGGCAGAAGAACAGTAGGTGATCTATGTCTTCTATAGCATTGTGTGGGCACATGATGCAGAGAACTTGGTTTTGGGGGTTGCAGTGTCTTCTTCTCAGCATATCTTTTGTGTTGAGCCTATCCACCAGTACTAACCAACCAAAGAACTTAATTCTTGGAGTACAGCCTGCCTTCCAAAGCCACTTGAAGGCTGGGTGAACATCTGTGTTTTGAGATTGATAGGCCATCTTGTATAGCTTTTGGGAGGAGTAAGTCCCATTTCCCCAAATATATGTCCAGGTGTCATTGGCATCTGAAGAGAAAGGCCATCCATCAATGAGTTCTTGGAGTTGTTCAAACTCAGAGAAGGCATCTTGTGTTAGTAGCAGATGAAATCAATCTTCCAAGGACTCCAGCTCCATGATATCTCTAACTGAGGCTCTTGTATTTTTGGCAAAGGACATAAGCCTGGGGTATGATCTGGAGAGAACACTACCTGTCCATGAATCATCCCAGAAGAGTGCAGTTGTACCATTTCCAACTGAGCACTGAGAAATTCCCCTGAAAAGACTGTTTAGCCTCAAGATGTCCTTCCACCAGAAGGATCCCACTTCTCTGGATGCATGTGGTACTCTGTCTTGGTAATATTTCCATTTGATTAGTTCCACCCAAGGAATATCTCTGCTATTATAGAATTTGTCTAGGTGCTTTAATAGAAGAGCATCATTCTGTAACTTGAGGTTAATAACACCTAAGCCTCCTTGATCTTTTGGAGTTAAGACTAAACTCCATGCAGCCAAGTTGCCTCCCCTTTGTTGCTGATTGTTTCCTCTCCATAAGCATTGCTTTCTAGCCCTGTCCAAGTTATCAATAACTCCCGCAGGTAATTTAATGGTGCATGAGACATAGGTTGATATGGGGGTGATAGCAGATTTGACCATTTCCAATCTTCCAGAATAGGAGAGCAGGGATGAATAAGCTGATAATCTTCTTTCAACTCTGTCCATGAGTGGAGTCAGGTCATCAAACCTTGGTTTAGTTGTGCCCATTGGTAATCCTAGATAAGTGAAAGGCATTACTCCTATCTGACATCCAAAGGATTGGGCTAGGGCTGTCATCTTGTCTGAAGGCACATTTATAGGAATGATATGTGATTTCCCATAGTTAACTTTTAGTCCAGTAGAAGCTGAGAAGGACTGCAGGGTGGCTTTGAGGAATGTAAGTTGGGTGTCATCTGCTTCTAGGATCAGTAAGGTATCATCTGCATATTGTATTATTGGGAAATCCTCACCTGGTTGAGGTATTGGCTTTGTTAGTAGGCCTTGGGAACATGCTCTGTTGATTATGACTTGGAGGAGTTCAGCTACCAATACAAATAATAGTGGCGATAGGGGGTCACCTTGTCGACTCCACGTCTACAATTGAACTTTTTCCCCAGGATGCCATTAAGGAGAACTTGAGAGGAACCAGAATTAAAGATGGATTCTATCCAATGAATCCATTTAATTGGGAAGCCCATGTGCTTGCATCACTGATAGAATTGCTGTATGCTCCACTGTATCGAAGGCCTTCTCAAAATCTAATTTGAGTATGACAATTTCTCTTCTTGATTGATGGCATTGATGGATATATTCAAAGCACTAGGCTAGACAATCTTGTATTGTTCTTGTTCTAATGAAACCATATTGGAACTTATGGATGAGTTGTGTGATGACCAATTGTAGCCTATCAGCAAGAATTTTTGTTAGGAGTTTGAGACTGGAATTTAGCAAGGAGATTGGCCTAAAGTCACCCACAGTCTCAGGGCTGCTGTGCTTTGGGATAAGGGTGATGTAAGAGGTGTTCACACTGTGGAGGTTGCCAGTCTCATTATAGAAGTCAAAGCACAAGGAGTAAAATTCATGCTTATCTATTTGCCAGCACTTTTTGAGGAATAGCCCATTAAAGCCATCAGGTCCTGGTGCCTTGTCTGGTGGCATTCTTCTTACAATGTTGTCGATCTCTTCTTGAGTGAAAGGTTCTGTCAATGAACTAAGATCAACCTGTGGTGTGAAGAGATCATCCAGCTGGAACTGCATGACTGTCGGTTCTGTGATACCCATTCTGTTTCTGAATGCATTCCAGATTATTGCTGCTTTGCCTTCATGGGTTTGGACCCAGTCACCTTGCTCATTCCTCAGCTGCACAATGGAATTTTTCCTATAAGAGACAGTGGCCATTGCATGAAAGAATTTAGTGCATTCATCTCCAAGCTTTATTCTATTTTCAGTGAATCTCTTCTTCCAATAGATATTTCTGGCTCTAAGCAAAGCAGCTAACTGAGACTTGACGATGTTTCTCAAATTGCATTCAGTGTTAAACAATGGCCTCCTTTCCTCTACTCCATCTAGATGGAGGATGACTGTGTTGCAATTGGCTATCAGTGTTTTGGTTTGTGAGAATGACTTTGCCTAATTTTTCAGACGGTATCTGAGATGCTTCAACTTGTTGGCCAGGTTTGCTGCTGCATTGGCATGACTAGAAGGGTGACCCCAAGAAAACTGCACTACTTCTTGAAAACCTTGCATGTCTGGCCAAAAGTTCTTAAATCTAAAAATGGAGGCCTTGGGGATGACAGTATCAATAATAACATTGCATGGTATATGGTCAGAAGTGATTTTGGCTAGGGGTATGACTTGGGTGTTTGGGAAGGCTTCTGTCCAGTTGACCGAGGTAAAGAACCAATCCAATTGTTCCATCAATGGATTAACCTGCATATTGCTCCATGTGTAAGATCTCCCTTTCAAAGGAAGTTCAACTAACCCAAGATGACCTATGGCATCATTAAAAATTATTGTCTTGCAGGTTGCCCCCTGATCTGTTACGATTACTGAGAGATCGATAGAAGTTAAAATCTCCCAAAAATATCCAGTTATCAATATCACCAATAATGTGACCTCTGAACCAATCTATGAAATTTGATCTCTCTGGATTAACGCAAGGTCCATACACCGTGGTCATTTTCCATGTTTCTCCCGTGTGTACTGAAGAGAAGTTAACTGTAATACCAAAATTGCATTTTTCCATCACCTGCCCATGGAAGATTGCACTGTTCCACACAACTAGTATCCCTCCCGACGCACCTATCGAGGGGATAAAGTCAAACGAATCAAATCGCCTGGGGGCAAATTTACGAATGAAAGAGATGTCAAATAGTTCCTTCTTGGTCTCTTGCAGACAGATAATTGAGCATGCACTTTCATCTATTTTTTCTCGAATTGCGTCAAGCTTTGCTGTGGCATTTATACTCCTAATATTCCAACATAAGATGTGCCAACTACGATTCATTAATGAACTTGATAAGGACGGGGTAGCAAGCTATCATGGCTAGCATGATAGGATAGATCACAAGCAGTTCAAATGACTCCAACAGACTCGGTTCAGACAATATCAGGTAGGTGAACAGACTAAGGAAAACAGACAGACTGAGAGTAACAGATAGACTGGGATTAACATAAGGAACAAGACAGATCAAAACAAAAGCA
This sequence comes from Chrysopogon serrulatus, assembly GCA_015844335.1. Lineage (NCBI taxonomy): Eukaryota > Viridiplantae > Streptophyta > Magnoliopsida > Poales > Poaceae > Chrysopogon > Chrysopogon serrulatus. The sequence goes on along the minus strand of JADLZL010005753.1, from coordinate 34,779 downwards.
TTCTCAATCCCAGGCAACAGAAGGGATGGTGAGTTATTCTTCATTAGTAACCATCTGGGTGCTGGCGCCCGGTGTTTCCATCAGGGCTTCATCCATAAGCTCACTAGGAGCTACGCCACAACTGATCCCCCAGCTTCTAAGCATGTCAATTGGGATTGGGTTGGGGGAGTCTCCAGATTCAGGGATTGAGAGCACAGGTACTTCCCTCCTCTGTCTTTTCCCCAAGTGCACATGTTTGTAGCCTTCCTGTCCACCACTGATTCTTGGGCTACACCTTACTTTAGTGTCCATTATTGGGGCTCGAGTATGTCTCCTTCTGGGCCTAGTTTCACTTGTTTCAGGAGCTGGGCTGGGCTGCATCTGCTCCATTTGAATTTCATGTCCTGGGCCAGATCCAATAGGACTCAGATTCTGGGATGTTATGAGGGAGGCAGAGTCCTGTGTGGAAGAATTGCAGTTGTCTGCCTGACTGTCCACCAGAAAGGACAGATTGCTATCCATTGACTGTGCTGAGCTCCTAGGCAGTTGGATGGCTTGCTCTTGGACTTCTATTCTCGGAAGCCTTCTCACATGCTCTATATAATCAGCAATCACATACATAGCAATAGATGTTCCCACCGGCTGCCAGGGAACAATTTCCAGACCAGGAGATTGAGATTCTGTGTCAGGTTTCTGAGCCAGGGCAGTAGGAGCTTGGATCAAATCTGCATCAATCACAATGGACTTCTGAAAAGCAGGGGCATAGTACTCTAATGGAAGCACTGATCCTTGAAGCTGGAACCCATCTGGCAGTCCTCTCCTGTCAAATACCAGCTGGTTGATGCTTCTATTGTTAGCAGCAGCAAAGCGCAAAAGCTTCTCTAGCTCATCATTGGGTTGGGAAGAAGCATCACTAGAAGATGAACTATCATCATCAGAGGTTGCTGGCCCAAAGACCATCTGAATTGGTATATCTGCACCACTAGCTCGAAGGAACTGAATTGTGGAGCCAGAACTGTCCATGTCTATGAGATCTTGATGAACCATGGGATGTTGAGGTACTTGCTGCATTGCCTGAAAGTTGTTCTGCTGTTCTGGAGGCTCAACGAATTGGTCCCAGCCTGCATCTGCCATCATTGCATCACCTTGTTGATCAATCTGATTTGGCTGTTGGAGTTGATCCAGCTGGATAGGGTGTGCTGGGTTTGGGTGTGGGTTGGCACCAAAGAATCCCAGGTGCTGTGCTGCACCCCCAACCTCATGTTGCCATCCTAGGTTGGTAGGATTGTGCCCCACTCCAATGGGCCCATGTTCAGGATGAGGATCATCATCAAGAGGTACTGGGTCCTTATCTCCAGGGAAAGCATCTGGAAACTGACCATTCAAAATGTACACTGGAACGGACCATGATCGTCCATTGCCTCCTAGCAGGGTTCCTCGAGAAACAACAAGGCTTCGTGGCACTCTGTCTGAGCTCAGAATCAGGGCTCTAGCTAAGACCCTCGATTTGTTGGCGTCAGTGTACCAATCTAGCAGTCTACCATATGGTGCAACAGCAGCTCGAATATATAGATCCTTCTGAAAATCAAGTGGGAATGCTAAAAACATGATCCAGACCAGTCTAGTGTACGGACAATCTCTGGCATTGATGCCTTCATCATGATTAACAACTCTAATGACATGATGCCCAAAGTGCAAAGGTGAGTTTCGAACTAATCTGTCTCTCTGAATGACTGACTGCAGGCGGATAAGTCCCAAACCGAGAGGCGATCTATGAGCAGATTGGAAACGAACCCTTTGATTGTGTTCCAAGAACTGGACGACGAGGTCGAGGGTGTGGCGCCGGGCATCTTCATCTTCTGGCATGGGCTGGATGGTGACTATGGCATAGTCCTCATGCTCCTTGGGGGGCTCTCCGCCGAGAGCCAGTCTTCCTCTTGCAGGGCGATTCCATCCATGTTCAATCTGCATATCCGCTAGCAGGAAGGGTGCAGGATTTACTGGGAAGTTGGCCATGACGTCAGGAACCTCAATGTCGTCGTCTTCTAGCAGAGGGGTGGAGATTGAGGTTGTGGTTTCTGTGGCGGCGATCAGGGACGCCAAGATTGGATTGGGGTTTTCGCTTTCGGTGTAAGGTGAAAGGTTGGGGTTTTCGGATGGGGACAGATTATGATTACCGCCGTCCTGTTCACCTGCATTTGACAAAGATTTCTCCGGAGAGTCCGCACGAGGTTCGAGGCGTCGCTCCTCCGAGATTTTGGGCCTCCAGAGGATCCTGGGCTTTGCAATGGTGGCCTTAATACTATGCTGCCTTGGTAGGTTCTTGGACCTCCATTGCCAGACCGAACGGGAAATTTGACATCTCTGTGCAGTGTGACCAAAGAAAGAGCAGGTCTTACAGATGGTTCGACTAGGACACTTGGAGCTAGAATGGCCCGGCCCAGAACAATGCATACATGTGGGCCTAAAGGGAAGGTTCAAATTCAAATTCAAACTCAACGGCCCCTCTGCGCTAATCTCGGCGGGAGGTGCGCCTTCTGTTGCATCTGGCGCAGCTTGTTGACAATCTGCTGAAGATGAATCCTTGGATCTCTGATCTGATGCATGTGGATCCTTAGATTTTTGACTAATCTCTGATCTGAGATTGTTCATGAGGTTGAAGGAAGCCGAAGCAGCAGAATTGGACTTAGTGGACGCATCAATCAATGTGGAGAAAGAACCAAACTGAATTTGAACCATCTGATTCTGGGATTGCAACTGTTCTACCTCCTTCTCATGGCGTTTGCCATTTGATGGGGATCTGGGCAGCTTGAATTGAACTTTTTTTCTCATTTTTGGCCAATCTCTTTCTTGTACTCTTTCGGAGGACCTTAGTCCATTCTTTTTCTTGCTCAATCTCCCAAAGACGTTTTTCACGCTCCCAATGGGGAGTGCCATTGTGCCACAGATGAAAGTAGCAGTCGAACATTGAACTGATGACACGGCGAAGTTTATATACATGGAAGCCAACTTCTTTGGAAAAAACCGAGAATCTAAAGTGATTGTTACTCAAGAATTTGACATGGAAGTCTAAAGCACGACCACCCAAACAGGATTGGAGAGCAAGCGAGACCGAATCTTCGGTCAAGCGAAAAAGGAATCGTCGAAAGGTCACGAGGAGGAAGAACGAGCCATCTAGCGAGGGAAGGGGGTGGTGTACCGGCGAGCGGAAGAGTCGACGAACTTCATCTTGAAACTCCAGGCCGCGATCGAAGTCGAGGCGGGAGGCCAGATCCGAAGAGGAGCCCATCGTCTTGCGTACCGGTGAGTCACCAGAGATCACCATGGATGGAGGAGACGGCAGGGGCGACGACGGCGGGAGTGGCGGCGGAGGAGTGAAGGGCGGGGTGGGGGAGTCGCCGCTCTGTCATGTTCGGCATTTTGCTTTTTACATGTATTGAAGTTTGTAATTCAACTATTCACATGATGGAGATGGATGAAAAAAAAGACCAAGACAACTTTTATTTTTAAGTGCTAACTAAGGAACCACCCCATTTTTCTAAACTAAATAGCAACATTTTCTCTTTCCGTAAAACTAGGCCAGGACTCTTTTCTATTTTTTTTTCAATAAAATCTGCGGCTTAACTTTCTGTGTCTTTAAAAAATCCTAAGTCAATATGTACACCTACCATATTAGGAAGGTACATTATGAAAATATTATCTAATGATGTTAATTATGTGATGTAAATATTATTGACCTTTCATTATAAAAAAGCATGAACTTTGACTCGACGAAGCATAGCGTTCAAAGTTCAAACTAATAAGAGAAATTTAGGCGGCTGCGTTTGGTGCAAAGGGCATGTCACCGAATTTTGATATTTTTAGATATATTATTTTTAATATATATTTAGATATAGTAAGTACTTCCTTGACCATAAATTATAAGATGGTTGAAGATTGATTGATGGAAATGCAAATATGTATTCGATAAGGATTCCTCGTCTTATTTGAGAGTTAAGTCCAATTGGGACTAGAGCTTGTAACTACATCAATTAAGAAATAAATAAACGAAAGCTCTTTCTCCTCTATCTCTCTCTACCTGCCGCCTCTCCCTCTCTTCTCGCGTCGTCGCCGCCCTACGCCGCTGCGCCGCCTTGTGCGCACATGCATCGCCACCACCCTAAACAATGCCTTCATCGTGCTGCTGCCCAAGAAACGGATGCCTCCTGCCCAGCCGATTATCGACCCATCACCATGATCCACAACTTTGGCAAACTCGCGTCCAAGCTGATGGCACTACGCCTCGCGTCAAGACCGCCGGACCTCATCTCGCCGAACCAAAACACTTTCATCAGAGGACGCACAATCCACGACAATTAATTTAAATTTGTGCAGCGGGCGGCGGTCTTCCTACGGAAGAACAAGATCCCCATGGCTTTCCTGAAGCTCGACATCTCGAAGGCCTTCGATCATGTATCATGGCCTTTCCTCCTCGATGTTCTCGGGCGCCTTTGGCTTCAGCCTGCAATGGCGTAGATGGGTTGCTACGATCCTGTCCTCGGCAACATCGAGGATCTTGCTCAATCGCCAACTAGGCAGGCCAATCTAGCACATGAGAGGGTGCGCCAAGGAGATTCCCCATCGTCGATTGTTCATTATCGTCATGGAGGTCCCGGCAAGACTTTTTTTCTACACAAGCGAACAGAAGAATCATCGGGCCCTACGAGACACAAGCCATCAAGTTCAAGTGCAGCTTGTGCGCCGACGACATCACCATTTTCTTCCACCCGGAAGCCGAGAAGCTTTGGCGATCAAGGAAGTCTTTGCGGTTTCCGGTGAGGCTTCGGGCCTCAAGACCAACCTCGGTGTCGGGGACCAAATTAAGGGCCCTCCTAACAATTAGGCCCAAGAGACGCAAAACTTGGCCACACGGTAACAAAACACGGCTGCCAAGGCCCGGCGCCTTGCACCAACACCACCGAGCCCACATTGCGGGGACTTCAAGCAAACGCTAGCTTTCCGCCCGTCAAAGCCTCCTTCATCAAGGCCTCGGACGAGTTCACATTTTCCGCCTCGCCCGAGCCTCCCCAGAGGCCTCGGACGGGCGTCCACTTTCCGACTTCGCCCGAGCCTCTCGGCGAGGTCTCGGGCGGCGTCCGCCTTCCGTCCCGACCTAGCCCTCCCTGGCTGAGGCCTCGGGGCGGGCACTAACGCCCCGCCTCGCCCGAGGCCTCCCTGCTTGAGGCCTCGGGGCGGGCACTAACACTCCGCCTCGCCCGAGGCCTCCCTGCAGCGGCCTCGGACGAGTTCCCGCCTTCCGTCCCGACCGAGCCCCCGCTAAGGCCTCGGGACGACACGCGCCCGCATCACCTGGTCAAGGACCCGACCAGCGACTTGACGTATATCCACCGCCCGCCTTCCCACGGTGGCCCGTCGGTGACGCTAGCCCCCTGGCGGGGGAGGAGAGCCGTCCCGTCACGCGCTACGCACCTCTGCGCCCGCACTCATGATTACGCAATCCCTACAAGATGGCGGCCATGCCTGCCCAATTGTAGAGGCGACATGATGACTAACCCCGTGCTTGAGTCCCATCACGGGGAGTCCAGATCGGAGCATGCCGCATCCCGGGCGAGCACGCGCCACCCCTGTGCGGCGGCCGAGTCTTCCGGTGCCCGACCCACTTTGTGCACCCAGGCTTCCCGAGCCGTGGCGGGCGAAGATGGCCCGTATCTTTATATCTACGTCGGCCACGCCGTATACGACAACGATGCCGCGGCCCTCGGAAGCCCGGACCGGGAGTGAGTCAAAGCTACAAAGAGCCACGGTACACAGGCACGCTCATCATGACGCCCTACGCCGACCCCTGCAGAGGCGGACGTCCCTCCTTCATCAAGAGCGAGGAGCCGACTCCACGGGGCGGGCGCCCGCCATCGACGATCTTGGCGCCGTGCAAGACAAAACCCCCGCCCTCACCCGGGGCCTCGGCACAAGGAGAAAGGGAGCCCCTAGGCCTCGGCAGGATGAGGCGGCGCCCACCGCCGTCTTTCCTATTCAAACACTGTACTGTAAAGCCCGTTCCTCCCCTTCCGGCTATAAAAGGGGGGGGACGGGGGTCCTTCCGGGGACAGGTGAATCCTAGGAAGCAAATCGAGCAATCTCCTTGGCAAACAAATACACACACTCACTCATCTCACACGAGACTTGGGACAGTTCCCTCTCTCCACCTGCTTGTACACCCTACCTACAGGCACCTTGGTGCAGGATTATACAAAACCTTCTTGTGTCCTTCTTGCACACCATCCACGGTTGGGAGCACGCACGTAAATTCACTCGTTGGTACTAGGACCACTAGTTTTAGCACCGACAGGTTGGCGCGCCCGGTAGGGGCTTGTGCGTGCTTTTCGCTTTCCTTCCCGCCAAAACTCGGAATGGCGGCAAACGACATTTCGGGCGGATTCCCCAGCCCTAACTCCACTCCACTCCGGCCCGCCGGAGCGGGGGACCCCGATCCGGTTTGGTGAGCTCGAGTTCGTGTCAAGCTGGAGTCCATGCGACATGGAACTTCTCCCGGCCGGAATCCGGGGACCTCGACCAGGCTCCGGTGGACCCTCTTTTGCCAGCCCGTCGCGGGGAGGCGCCGTGGCGCGGCGTTCCCGCCGAGCGCGACGTACGCACCACGACACCCGGCGATGCGGAGGAGGACCTTGCGGCGTTGTGGGCTGGGCGGCAGCGCCGCCGCCATCGCCACCACGCCCGACCATTTGGCCTGGTCAACGCTACTTGCCACGTGCGCAACGTGCGTCTCCACCGTCATGGGAGCCGGAGGAGGCGTCCACGCCGTCAGCGGCGCGCCACGGAGAAGCGCCTCGACGCGACATCCCCGACGGATCCATCCACGCCTATGAGGAGTACCTGGTTAGGCGGGGGGAGCAGCGGCGCCACTGGCGAGCGGCTACATCCACCCCGATCCGGCGCTACCTCGAGGACACGGAGCCCGGGGGTTCCTTCCGGAGCATGCCTTCGCTTTCGGCTACCCCGGTTCGACTCCCCCGGCGACATGTACGATCCGACTCGTGAATGCTTTCACGTGGAGATCGGTGAGCTTCGGCGTGGCGGCAACGGCAACGACGGCGGCGACAGAGGCCGTGATCCCAGGCCCGCCGCGCAGAGCGACTCCGGCTGGGCGCAACCCCCGAGGACCCTAACACATCCCGGCCTCCCGGGCCGGGGGCCACAAACTCCGGCACATGCGGGCCTCTCCGGGGACCGGCGAGCCACCGGCTACCCCTCGAGGCCACGGCGTCCCGCTATCGAGGGATTCGGGAGCTTGGGGCAGGGCTCGGCGCGGCCGTCGCTTTACGGCGGCGAGGAGATAGAAGCGTACGAGCATGCCCACCGTGCGCACGCAATCCTAGCCCGCTGCTCGTCGTCGCAAGCGTGGCGTCAACGAAGGATCGTCAACGGCGAGGGTGGAGAGCGTCCCCCATCTTCCCACGCGCAAGTCATAACGTCGCGCGCGGCTGCCCTCCTCGTCCGGTCGATGCGGGAACCATCGACCCGGGACGGCGGATTCGAGATGATCTCGCGAGATTATCTCGAGACCGCTGTCCGGCCAGCCAAAAAGCTTCGGCCTCCCCCGCATCGGACACCGAGGGATGAGGAGGACGAAGAGCGCCCACGACGCGAAGGAAGCTTCGGTCCATCGGGGACCCATCGCGAAGGCCGATCCGCGAGCGTCGGAGGGACGACCGCGGCAGCATCGACGATGGTGACGCACGCAACGCCACATCAACAACGCCGCAAAGGAAGCCGGAGCCAGAGCGGATGCGACCGCCCCGCCAAGCGGAGGCGGAAGGCGCGATAGCGACGAGGACCGCGGCGATGCCGATCCTCCGGGGCCGCGCCTTCAGCCGGGAGATCCGCGGCGCCACGGTTCCCCTTCCGGTTCCGATAGCCGGCCAATCTTGCCAAATACTGGAGAAACGAACCCCGAGGTTTGGCTCAACGACTACCGCCTAGCATGCCAGCTTGGCGGCGCGGACGATGACCGCTTATCATCCGCAACCTTCCGCTGCACTTGGGTGATTCGGCACGCCGCTTGGTGCGAGCATCTTCCCGCCCGCACAATCCGCGACCGTCCGAGCTAGTCGGGGTTTTTGTGGGAAATTTCCGAGGCACATACGTGCGCCCGGGGAATTCGTGGGATCTCCGCAGCCGGCCGCCGCGAGGCCCGACGAGACGCTACGTGACTTCATCGGGCACTTCTCGAAGAAGTGCACGGAGCTGCCCAACGTGGCCGGCACTGCTATCATCGGTGCATTCCATGACGGCACGACCTGCAAGGAGCTCGTCCACGAGTTGGGTCGGAAGATGCCGACCACCGCCAACGAGCTGTTCGAGGTGGCGACGAACTTCGCCTCCGGCGAGGAGGCGGGAGGGAGCGATTTTCCGCGACGCCGGCGGCAAAGGGAAGCGGAAGGAGGACAACGCCGAGGGGGAGGCAGCCCGCGGCCCCGAAAAAAACAAGAAGAACAAGCACAAAGGGAAAAAGGGCAAGAAAGAGGTGGACTCAGAGGGCGATATCGTTGCCACGGCTGACCATAAGACCCCCGAGGCCCCCCCTGGCCCGGGGCTTCGACGACATGCTCAAAAAGCCCCGCCCTTTCCACAAATTCCCCGTCAAGCACACTATGGGGGAGTGCGATTTGGCTTGTCGCTTCTATCGAAGCTTCCCCACCCGAGGACAAGAAAAAGAAGGGAGGGGGAAAACAAAGGCGAGGAGTTCCCCGAGGTCCATGACGTTTTCATGGTCATCGGGGGCCGGCCGGTGAACCTCACCCCGCGCCGCATCAAGCGCGAAGCGTCGAGAGATATTCTCGGTGCACCCCGCACTCCGCAGTACCTGCCGTGGTCCGCCGACGCCATCACGTTCAGCATCGACAACCACCCGCCCTACGTGCCAAAGCCGGGCGGTACCCGCCGTGGTCGACCCCATTGTCGGCAACGTCACGGCTCACCAAGGTGCTGATGGATGGCGGAAGTGCCCTTAACATTCTCTACTCCGAAAACCCTCGGCTTGTTGGGGATAGAGCGCTCACGGCTTCGGCCCAAGTAGCTCTCCTTTTCGAGGCGTAGTGCCGGCCGGGACGCGCCCGGCCCCTCGGGCTGATCGACCTCCCCGGCCTGCTTTGGGACGCCATCGAATTTTCGCAAGGAGGTCATCACCTTCGACGTGGTTGACTTTCGAGGAACCTATCACGGAATCCTCGGGCGTCCGCGTATGCGAAGTTCATGGCCGTCCCCAACTACACTTACCTTCTCCTCAAGATGCCGGGCCCTAATGGCGCGTCATCACCGTTGGCTCCTCCTACGAACACGCTGCTTCAACCGCGACGTCGAGGCAGTCGAGCACGCCGAGGCTGTGGCGATCTCCGAAGCCCTCGACACCAAGCGCCACGCCCACAAGCATTCGAGCCGTCCGACGGAGTGAAGGAGGTCCCGCTGGACCCCGCTCTCCATCCGGCAAGGCGGTGAAGATCTGCGCCTCCCTCGACCCGAAATAGGAAGTTGTGCTCGTCGACTTCCTCCGCGCAAACGTCGACATCTTTGTGCGTGGAGCCCTCGGACATGCCGGGCATTCCGAGGGAAGTCGCCGAGCACTCCCTTGACATCCGGCCGGGTCCAAGCCGAAACAAATGTCTGCGCCGATTTGACGAGGAGAAGCGCAGGGCCATTGGCGAGGAGGTGAACAAGCTTTTTGGCGGCCGGGTTCATCAAGGAGATGTTCCACCCTCGAGTGGTTATCTAACCCTGTACTGGTTAGGAAAAAGAGTGGGAAATGGAGGATGTGTGTAGATTACATTAATCTAAATAAAGCATGTCCGAAAGTCCCTTTTCCCTTACCACGTATCGATCAGATAGTCGACTCCACTTCGGGGTGTGAGCTCTTATCCTTCCTTGACGCCTATTCCGGCTACCACCAAATCAAGATGAAGGAGTCCGACCAGCTCGCGACTTCCTTCATCACCCCTTTCGGTATGTACTGCTACGTGACGATGCCTTTCGGGCTCGAGAACGCGGGGCCACGTATCAGCGGTGCATCGGGCGTCTTCGGAGACCACATCGGTGAAACCGTAGAAGCCTACGTCGACGACATCGTGGTCAAGACCAAGGAGGCCGACAACCTTATCTCTGACCTTGAGGTCGCATTTCAGTGTCTCAAGGCCAAGAGCGTCAAGCTCAACCCCGAGAAGTGCGTCTTCGGGGTCCCCGAGGCATGCTCCTCGGGTTCATCGCTCTCAAGCGGCATCGAGCCCAACCCGGAGAAGGTAACTGCGGTAACGAGCATGGGGCCGATCGAGACCTGAAGGGTGTGCAGCGAGTCATGGGGTGTCTTATGTCTCTAAGCCGCTTCATCTCACGGCTCGGCGAGAAGGGCCTGCCCCTCTATCGCCTCCTAAGAAAGTCCGAGCGCTTCTCCTGGACCTCCGAGGCCCAGGAGGCCCTCGACAAGCTCAAAGCCGCCCTCACCAGGGCCCCGATCCTCGTCCCGCCAAATGGAAGGGAGCCCCTCCTCCTCAGCGTTGTCGCAACAACGCAAGCAGTAGTCAGTGCGGCCATCGTCGTCGAGAGGCAGGAGGAGGGCCACACCCTGGCCGGTCCAGAGGCCAGTTTACTTCATCAGCGAGGTGTTGTCCGAGACCAAGATCCGCTACCCGCAGATCCAAAAACTGCTCTACGCGGTGGTCCTGACCCGGCGCAAGCTCCGGCACTACTTCGACGCCACCCCGTGACGGTGGTCTCCTCCTTCCCGTTGGGGGAGATCCTCCAAAATCGGGAAGTCTCGGGGCGGGTCGCCAAGGTGGTCCGTTGAGCTCATGGGAAACCCTCTCCTACGCCGCCAAGGAAGGCTATCAAGTCTCAAGTCTTGGGCGACTTCATCGCCGAGTGGACCGATACTCAGCTACCGCCGCCCGGCCTGTGGTGGAATGCTGGATAATGTACTTCGACGGGTCCCTCGATGAAGACTGGAGCCGGCGCTCCTCCCTGTTTGTCTCCCCCTCGGGGTGCACATGCGACACGTAATCCGCCTTCACTTCCCAGAGTCAAACAACATGGCGGAGTACGAGGGCCTACTCAACGGGTTGAAGATCGCCATCGAACTCGGCATCAAGCGCCTTGATGTCCGAGGGGACTCGCAGCTTGTCATCGACCAGGTCATGAAGGACTCAAGCTGCCACGACCCCAAGATGGACGCATACTGCAAGGCGGTGCGCGCCTTGGAAGACAAGTTCGAGGGCCTCGAGCTCAACCACGTCGTCCGGCAGTACAACGAGGGTGCCCGACGAGCTTCGCCAAGATCGCCGCTGGAAGAACCCCTGTTCCCCGATGTCTTCACAAAGGACCTCACGGCTCCCTCCATCACACTCAGCAAACACAGAGGAGACCACGGAGAATCACTTCCGACCCCCCTCGGCCGGGGGGGAGATGTCCAAGGTCCCCTCTCGCAACCGAGGCCATGGAGATCGACGGGATCGACGGGAGGATCCGGAAGCCGACCCCAAGCCGGACTGAGAAAGCCATACCTCGATTGATCGCTCGGGGAACCCTCCCCGAGGACTTCAATCAGGCCGACGCATCGCGAGAAGAGCAAAGTCCTTCGTCGTCATCGAGGACGACCTCTACAAGCGGAGCCCCTCGGGGTCCCCGCAGCGATGCGTCCGCGGCCGAGGAGGGCCTTGCCCTGTTCGCAAGATCCACGCCGGGGTGTGGCCACCACGCCGCCCCCCCGCCCCCTCGTCGGGCGGCGCTTTCGGCAGGGATTCTACGGCCAACCACGGTCGACGCCACCGAGGTAGTGCGCACCGTGAGGGGTGCCGCATTACGCTCGTCGACGCACCTACCGGCTCGGGCCTCCTGCACCATCCCGATCACATGGCCCTTCGCCGTGTGGGGTTTGGACTTAGTAGGACCTCTCAAGAAGGCGCCCGGGGCTTCACCCATTTGCTTGTCGCCATCGACAAGTTCTCCAAGTGGATCGAGGCGCGCCCCCATCACCAACATTCGATCCGAGCAGGCGGTGCTCTTCTTCACCGACATCATCCACCGCTTTGGAGTCCCGAACTCTATCATCACCGACCACGGCACCCGCCACGGGAGCGAAGTTTAGAAACCTGCGACAACCACCGTGATACGCATTATGCGGTCACCGGTCGCGCACCCACGCACGAACGGGCAGGTGGAACGGGCCAACGGGATGATACCGCAAGGGCTCAAGCCTCGGATCTTCAACAAGCTCGACAAGTTCGGCAAAGGTGGCTCGAGGAGCTCCCTCGGTCCTCTGGAGCCTCGGGACGACAACAAGCCGAGCCACGGGGTTCACGCCTTTCTTCCCGTATACGGCTCCGAGGCCGTCCTCCCCACCGACTTGGAATTTGGCTCTCCGAGGCTCAAGTCCTATGAGGAGTGGCGCAACCGGTGGGCTCGGGAGAACTCATTGGATATGCTTGACGAGGCCAGGACGCCCCTCCTACACTCGGCAAGATACCAGCCAGGTCCCTCCGACGCTACCACGGCCGACGGGTCCGAGCCGTAGACCTCAAGGAAGGCGATCCGGGTGCTCCGCCTCCGCCAAGACAACAGGGGGCGCCACAAGCTCACGCCGCCTTGGGAAGGACCCTTCATCGTCGCCGAAGTCCTCAAGCCGGGCACGCATAAGCTCGCCAATGAGGACGGAGAAGTCCTCAACAACGCTTGGAACATTCAACAGCCTACGCCGCTTCTACCCTTAAGTTTCCAAGCTCTCACTTATAGTTGTACCCCATGTTTCTCAAAAGGAGAATGGAAAACACTTTTACAATTTTCTCGCAAATGAGAAACATGTCCGAGGCCCCTCGGGGCCGAGGACCTCAACTACACTTATACCGCCTCAGAGCCTGAGCGAGACTCGGTTTTGACCCATCAAAGCCGAGCCTCCCTCGGGGGCTAGACAGGGGGGAAACTCCCTCCTGAAAGGCACTCTGCAGGCGCACTTTTTTGTTTGTCGTTTTTCGAACATTTTCGTGTTGCAAATCTCGAACGCTTGGAAAAAGGGTAACGGAGGGATTACTCCGAAACCTAAGGCTGGTTGAGCTACGGAGTTGCTTACACCCATGCGCTACGACACTCCTACTCACTGCCATAGGACGAGGTACCTCATGCTTTGAGGAAGGGCTGCTCCAAACGTCAAGGACGGAAAGCCACGAGGCCACCCGCGCCCCGGTGCTAGGGTGCCTCCGCTAACCACCTTGACTAAGGACTCCTGTGTGTCCCTGCGAGGGCCCTAATCTAAGTACGAGGCGAGAATCAAAGGCACGAAAAGTAAACGTAAAACGAGAAAACAAATCATAAGGCCTCGTCGGGCCACAATACTTGTCAACCGCACGTAACGACAAAAAGGCTAATCAAGTTTTTTTTTACATGGGCACGCTCGGCCCAACATGCATGCACTTCACTGGGGGCGTCACCCCCCCCTCCTCCCCAGTGGCGGCATCCATGACGTCGGTGGCGTCGGCTCCTTCGGCGTTAGGGAAGATCGCCGCCCTGGAAGTGCCCGACCCAGCCGTGATCGTGGCCCCTTCACCCCGCCGGGCGCTCGTCGAACACCTCCCTCTCGCGACCCTCCTCGTCCTCGGCGACAATGAGCCCCTCGGAAACTTTGGGGAGGTCGAGGTCGTAGTGGGAGAGGGGTCATCGCCAAGGTGTGCGACACGCCGGTCCGGGCCGGATGAAGGGCGGCGTGGACGCGCTTCCACCCGTCACGGGCAACGCCTCCAGGCGGCCAGGTGGATCTTGCCGGGCGGACTCGCCGGCCTCGACCACCGCGTGCAAACGGCTCCGACCTTCTCCTTCAGGGGCCTCGAGCTCGCCTCGCATGCCGAGGAGTAGGCCGTCGTGACTGCACTAAGGTCCGCCCGCTTGCTCGGACGACTTCCTCCTCGCCTACGCATCCGCCCGGGTCAGCCTTGAGCTGGAATGCAAGGATGCGATCGCCCAAAAACTACAAAGACTTACCTTCCGTCCGCACCACCTCCTCCTCCGCATTTGCGCCTGGAGTGGATGGCCTCATTCGGCCGCTTGCCCAAGCTCGGCCCGCACCATGGTGACGTCGTTGACAAAAAGCTAGTGATCGGTGTCCATATTCACCGGTTTCCTGTCAAGGTCCCGATGGTGCCGGAGGCCCTCGGCAAGCGCCGTCCTCATCGCCTCCTTCTGGGCGGAGCTTGTCGAGCTCCTCGTTCCGAGCAGCCAGCTCGGTGCTTGTTTGGGTTTGCCTCCCCGTCGTTGGAGATGGAGCGCCTCGTCAAGGCCGGACTGAACCGAGAAACTCGATTTCTCCCGGGGCCACCGCCAGTCCTATAACGTCGGGGCCAACGGATTAGCCGCCTTTTGGGCGCCTCATGCCAAGGTAAGGCTTCGACCACAAATGTTTGTATTACCTTCATCAGTCGGGAGGTCCCCGGAGAAGATCGGGCGAGAGCGTAGACCAAGCGGTTTTTGGCCGACTTCATGTACTTGTCCGCCTTTGCTCCCACCGGGTCGACTCAAGGCGTCGTCCGGCAGACGAAGCTGCCGGTCCTCCGGTCCCGGCGGTCCGACTGCATAATGCTGGGCGGCACGTTAAGGCCGGAGGACCCCTCGGCGGGGCGCCCGCGGTCGGCGACCCCATACGGTTGCCGCCTGAGGAGGTAGCATCCGCGACGACCACCTCTTCCCCCCCGGGGGTGGTCTCCTCCGAGGAGGGATCTCCACCACCTCTGCGTCGAGGCGCAGCTTTAGGGGCAGGCAGGCCGCTCCTCCATGACCATGTCGCCCGGTGGGCGGGTGGCTTCCACGGCCTGACGGGCGCCGTCCACGGCCTCCACAAAAAGGCGCCGCCAAGGCCCCGCGCGCTTGCGCCCTCTCCATCACGGAGGCGGAGGGTGGCTCCATGGCCGAGGGCGCCTCGATCACCCTTCCTCGGTGCCGCCGGCGCCACCACCCTGGGGGGCCGGTGGGCGCCGCCGTCTTGGCTCAGAGCCTCGGTGCCAAGGCTGAGCAAGAAGGGCCGGGCCGTGGGCCGTCTTAGCGCTTTTCAGCGTAGCAAGAAGAGTGAGTCTTCAAAAAAGAAAAAAGAAAAGAAAGAAGAGCGGCGGAAGACTAAAAGGACAGACACCCACCTACACGACCGGCGGTTGAAACGACCCGGCTCATCAAGCCGTGCTCACAACTCGGACTGAGGTGTCCTCGGCCCCGCGACTTCAAGGGTCACAGACACGAGACATCGGGCCCACCGGCGCCGCCGCCTCTTCGGCCGGCGCTGCGCCTCACCCTCGGCGGTCCTCCCCCGCCTCAGGGCCGTTAGAGGGGGACCGAGTCGCCCCGGCCCAGGGGCACGACGGCGTGGGATGACTCGGGGAGGGCCTCGCTCCTCCCGACAGAGTCACGTCCCCCGCCACCTCGGTGAAGCCTCGGTGGGTGAGGGGGGGAGCGGTGTCCTTCGGCGGCCCCGGCGCCCCCTCCCCTTCTCCAACGGGGGGGGCGATGCGGCCAGCAAAGAAGTCGTAGTCCTCCTCCTCCTCCTCGTCATCCTCATCATCGTCATCGGGCGCCGTGGTGTCGTGTCGGGCGTCGGCTCCCGAGGGAGCCCCTCGTCCCCCGGCGGCTCTCCGCTTCTCAGGCGCTTCTCGCCCTCCCTTGCGGATGTTCCGGTCCTTTTTCTTCTCCTTCTTCTTCTTCTCCCTTCCCTCTGCTCCGCCGCAATGGCCTTGTTAGCCTCCTTCACCGCGGAGACGGGAGGCTTCGACGCCTCAACTTCCCGGCCGGTCCCTACGAGGAAAAGAACAAGGTGAGGCTAAAAGGGGGAGATGCGAGCATCAACGATACAAGCACAATCAAAGGAACTCACCACGGAGATGGCGTCCCGGTGGGGCGCATCGCGACCCTCAGAGGAGGGAAGGGTCGGTCACCGCCGCCGCCTCCTTCGTCCGGCTCGACAACCTCGTCGAACTCGAGGTCGACGGACGACATCCTTGTCCCAACCCTAGGGGCTCCTTTCCTGCATGTCGAGCAGGGAAAAGCCGCCTCGACATGAGGGGCGTGGACTCGCCGTTGGTGGAAGGCGGCGATGACGACCGACGATCCAACCCCTTAGGGTCGGCATCTTCAAGGCCCGGAACACCTTCTTCCAGGGAGTGGTCTTCTCCTCGATGATCTCCTCCCTCCACCTTGCGGGCTCCGCCTCAAACACCTTCCCTGGTGAAAGCGGGCGGTGACGGAAGTCGTTCCCGAGATAGAACCACTTCGCGCGCCCCATTAATGGGTTGGAGGAGGCGAGCCTCGTCGGGATGTAGGAATCCCAGTGGTGATTCCTTTGGCTGCGATATGCAGCTCCCGACGCGGACGGGCATCCTCTTCCCCTTACCGTGCCCTTGAAGTAGAGGACGCCCTCGAAGAAATAGAGCCAAGAGATCCCAGTGGGCTCGACTCCACGAGGTATCCCTCGCACAAGGCGACTAACACCGCCCACTGCGTGATGGAGTTGGGGTTGAGGTTCCGCAGCTCAGGCCGTAGTACTCGAGGATGGCCCTCAAGAACCGCCCACCGGCATTCGAACCCGTTCTCATGGAACGTCGTGAAGCTCACGACGTACCCTGAGGGGGGTGCGGGACAAAAAGTCGGCCGGCGGAACAATCCACTCCCCGGCGAGGCAGGGCCGGCCTTGGCGGAGAAGCCCCTTCCCCCACGAGCGCCATCGGCTCCCAAGCGTCACGGGAGCTCGTCTCCCACTCCCTCCGCCCCGGCGATCTCGGGCCTCGCCATGGCGACGGTGGGCTAGCGGCAGATGCAGGTTTCTCTCCCTTCGTTCCGTTCCCTCTCGGCGCTCGGATGCGTATGGCGGCGGTGAGGAAACGAAGGCGCAAAAAAGGCGAGGAAGGCGAGAAAGCAGACGGCCCGCCCACACGGTGCATTTATACCCGAAAACCCCAGCCGGTTCACACCCGCCCGCATTTAATGCACGATCGCGCCTCGATTTCCCACTCGGTACACGTCGGAGACCCCAGGCGCCGGGCGCCTGGCGGCCACGCCCACACGGCCCCGCGCCTCACGCCACGATGCGTAGTTTTTCTCCACATAAAATCCCGGCACACGAACCGGGGACTGGCCTTGGCCAGCGGCTTCGGTGGCAACCGCAGCCATCACATCCCATCCCGTGGGACCCGCTAAAGTACCCGCAGAATCGCCACACGACGGAGAAAGTGGGGCCCGCCACGCTTCGCCTTGGCTTCCACATCCCGCGTGACCACCTGAAAAGCGCGCCCACGTCCCCACAAATGGGGTGTTCACACCTAGCGCTTCCTTCCCCCTCGAAGGAGCCGGGCGACGGCCCATTACGGTCCGTAGGTACGAAAGCCGGCCCATCTCGTGGTTCGACAAATTCCCTCAGGACAAAGAAGTCGTGGGCAGCTCGGACGGCCTCATACACAAAGATAGCCCCTCGCGCAAGGAAAGGGCCATCCTTGTAGCATCCGAGGCCGACGGCACCCTGAGAAAGGGGGATCCCCTGCGTGGGGAGAGCACCGAGCCCTCGGGACCCCGGGGACGGACCCGAGCCCCGCCTCGTGGACACCGTGTGTGCTCTTATGAAACGCCCCGGCCCAAACCAACCCCTAACGAACGGGGCCGCAGCGTTTCACTTGGATCCTCCCGCCAACGAACACCGGATCTAGTTGCGTGTGACACTCGTCACCGATGGCGTGACAAAATCCACCCTCCTCCCCTGCGAAGGGATGCGCGAGGCGTTCACGGGGCTAACGGCCAAAGTACCTCTCCGCCGCCGCTTACCCCGAACGGGGCTCGCTATCCCTAAGCACAGCGGCGGAGTAGGGAAACGCCATCTAACCACGCTGGTCATGCCCCCCCCGACGAGCCGACGGGCCCGGGACTTGGCAAACGATTTAAACACTGATCGGAAACATGTGAGCCCCTGAGAAGCACCCACACTCCTCCGAGGCCTCGGGGCTACACCGGCGAGATGCGCTCGCGCCCCCACCGGAGAATTCCGAGGTGAGCCCAACACCCTCACCAAGCACGCAATCCCTCGAAGGGATCACCACGCCTCCGAGGCCTCGGGGGTTACCACCCGCCGAGATGCCACAAGCACCAAATGTAAGGAACGCCTAGAGCATCTAACTGCCTAGCCCGGCATGAACTAGACTAAGAAGCACGACCTCAGCCTCGAACGAGTGTTCCCACTCCTTCGAGGCTCGGGGGCTACCGTCGGGGACCAAATTAAGGGCCCTCCTAACAATTAGGGCCCAAGAGACGCAAAAACTAGGCCACACAAGAATAAAACACGGCCTGCCAAGGCCCAAATAAGATCATGCAAGACCAACACCACCGAGCCCACATTGCGGGGGACTTTAAGCAAACGCTAGTTTTCCGCCTCGCCCAAGCCTCCTTCATCAAGGCCTCCTGACGAGTTCCTCGCTTTTCCGCCTCGCCCGAGCCTCCCGTGGAGGCCTCTGACGGGCGTCGCTTTCCGACTCCGCCGCCCGAGCCTCTCGGCAGGCCTCGGGCGGCGCCCGCCTTCCGTCCCGACCTAGCCCCCCCACTAACGCCCCTCCGGGCCTTGACGGGCACTAACGCCCGCCGCCCCGAGGCCTCCCCTGCTGAGGCCTCTGACGGGCACTAAGGCCTCCCCGCCTCGCCCGAGGCCTCCTCCCAAGCAGCAACTCGGACGAGTTCCCGCCTTCCGGCCCCGACCGAGCCTCCCCGCTTAAGGCCTTGACGACACGCCAGATCACCGGGTCAGGGACCGACCATCGACTTGGATTTATATCCACCGCCCGCCTTCCCCACGGTGGATCAAGCTGCCGACAAGCTAGCCCCCGGCAGGGAGGAGAGCCGTCCCTGTCACCACTCGCACCTCTCGCGCCCGCACTCATGATACGCATCCCTATGGCGGCCATGCCCGCCCGCGTAGGGGCGTTAATATGATGACTAACCCCTGTAATGTCCCATCACGGGGAGTCTGCATATCGAGCATGCCGCATCCCTGGGCAGAGCACGCTACCCCCCCTGACGGCGGCGAAGTCTTCGGTGCCTCGACACCGGCACCCAAAGCCTCCAGAGTCGGGGCGACGAAGATGGCCCCGACGCTGTATTCTACGCCGGCCACGCCAGCATAATGACAACGATGCCGCTGCCCTCGAGCCCGGACCGAGTGAGTCAAAGCTACAAAGCAAGCCACTGCATGGGCACGCCATCATGACGCCCACGCCGACCCCTCGCAGAGGCGCACGCCCCTCCTTCACCAAGAACGAGGAGCCGGCTCCACGGACGGCGCCCGCCATCGACAATGCGGCGCCGTGCAAAACAAAACCGCCGCCCTCACCCGGGGCCTCGGCACAAGGAGAAAGGGAGCCCCTAGGCCTCGGCAGGGATGAGGCGGCGCCCACCGCCGTCTTTTCCTATTCAAACATCAGAAGCCCGTCCCTCCCCTTCCGGCTATAAAAGGGGGGACGGGGATCCTTCCGGGGATAGGTGAATCCTAGGAAGCAAGTCGAGCAATCTTCTTGGCAAACAAATACACACACTCACTCATCTCACACGAGACTTGGGACCGCTCCCTCTCTCCACCCGCTTGTACACCCTACCTACAGGCACCTTGGTGCGGATAATACAAAACCTTCTTGTGTCCTTCTTGCACACCATCCACGGTTGGGAGCACGACGTAAATTCACTCGTTGGTACTAGGACCACTAGTTTTAGCACCGACAACAATGTTAAAAAACATTCATTCATATACTAAGATCTTTGAAATAACCACAACGAGAAGGACCTGCAGTTGGAGCAATTGCCCGAAATTATTGTGTAGGCATTGGCTAATGAACGATGTAGAAGAGAAGCATAACCAAAAGAAAAGGCATGGTTAGCATTATATTCACCATTATATACACATGAGGCATTGATCAAGCTCTCAAACTTCTGCTTCTCAATACAGACTTTGAAAAGAAGCCACCGACCACTCTTGCTTTTGCTCACATCGTATATTTCGGGCTATCGTCATATATAGCTCTGAACTTGTAGAAGTAAAACAACACGTAGAAGAGAGAACAAAAGTGAAGTTGTGAACTTCTACAACCTAGTAAACGATATAGTGTCTCGGCTACTCTAAGTTGCATCTAGAGTTCTAGACATATATATAAGAATAAGAAACTAAATTCAGGACCATGTCAATGCAACTGAAGGTAAAAAGAAATACTACGAACTTTTCGGAGAAGGGTTAACTTTATGCAGCACTTTAAAGAATAACCTATGTCGGCAGCAAAAATTGTCAAGACACTCTAGAAACAAAATCAACTCGTTACAAACAGATTGAAGTGGACACATCCTTTGGAGCAGCTCCTGGGACGAATTCAATACAAGGGATCACCGTTGCCTCGAGGCGGATGTTAAGAACCGGCTCATTATTATTCAGAAATGTACTTCGTCTTCTTTCCCAAATCGAGCTTTTTTCTGCTGTAAAACTGAAGTTGCTTGAGTTGCCTGTCCGAGAGAAGAGGATATAGTAGCAGATGATGATTAGAGGCTAACCATGGGGGCCAAGGCCAGCGACGTGATCCGTGTCGCGGCTGTCGCTGCCGATTGTGAGGAGCGCATCGCTGCCATGGAGTTCATTCGGTCGCCATGTTTGTCCCAATGTCGTGGCGCATACCATTAACGGCATTGTTTGTCCCCACTCCACCAAGAGAGGCGGATCTCACGAGCGACACCACCTCTGGGCTGTGTCGATTTTCGGCGGCAGCCGGCTACATCCATAGAGGACCCAAGAGACCTTGTCCTTGGAGGAGCATCCCCCCCGTGGATCCGGCGGCACCCGCCCCAGGATCGGCGGCCGGTGCCTAGATCCACACTAAGGACCTCACCCTCCATACAAGTAGGCCGAGTCGGGCCGCTCGATCCGAAGGATCCCAAAACCACCTCGGCCTCATGGGCTCGCGTGGGTGAGTGTGTATGCACCGGTGGCCGCCGAGCTCTCTGCCTATTTGCGCACCACCGATCTCGGGCTTGCTCATGGATTCAATCTTCTACCGGGTCCTCCACCTCGTGCATATCGGCCTCGAACTCGTTGGATCCGTAAGAAAAAATTGAAGGTGAGATGCGGATCCGAGAGGGAAGAACAATGGGCGTAGGGTTACCCGATTTATGTCGTTGACACACGACGCCTCTCGAAGGGTTGTTGAACGGTCGGCTGCATGTGAGCTCTCCATGGTGGACGCGTCTTCAACAGGGATGAGGGGGACCGGAGACTTGCTGCTCGAACTACATCAAGCGGCTCGTATGGCTCTCCGTGCTCAAGCATGAGTGACACAAGAGGAACGCATGAGCAAAGCAGAAGGGCGGCGGTAGGGAGGGAGTGGGGAAATGGAATGAAAGTGAGCTAGGGTTCTGGCCGAGACGGGGCTCACCGCAGAGGTGTTGGACCGGGCGGGTTGATTCTCTAAAAGGTGAAGGGTTTTTTTGCCAAATGTCTAGAGACAAGTGTCGACACATAGATGAGCCACAATGCTCCAAATTCTGTGGTGGCTCCAAACTCAAGTGGGTTTAAACCAACCCTGATTTTTAGGCTTTAACGCTGATTCGGCGTTACTAGCGGCCTTCCTCTCCATGGCCATGGTAGAGAACTACAGATGGTGCATATGCAACGTCTCACCCAGTCACCCGGATCCATGCCGCTTTCTCGAATAGCCACCAATTAAGAGTGATACTGAGCCACCAGTTAGCTGTGCAGCTAAACCATGGAGATGCATGTTTTTTTTTAGTTACCGTGGGGATGAATGATTAGCTAGAATATGCATGTAGTTCGCTGGATGCAAAAGAGTCCTCACTTTACAACTACATGGACTTTAAATGTGGATATGCATGCAGACATTTATCCAGCTGATATTATTATTAGTGTACAAATTACGACCAAGTACATATCAAGTTATATTAATGTGCTTAAAAAAGTTTATGGGATTCGGAGGGCCACAAGTATGGCTCTATAACCTCTGTCATGTAAGTGCTACGTAAATCTTTCAAATTAGTTCTTTGAACGAGCTCGAAGTACATAGTCTTGGAAGATGCATGACCTCTGGGGGATATGAAAAAAAATGATTGATTTTTTGGTACACGCTCTGGAATATGAAAAAGAGTTTTATGATGGGGTCTAGCAAGCTGTCTTACACTAGACTATAGGGTGTGAAGCTATTCATCTACCCTTAACAGCTCGAAGAGTGACAGGCGCAAATGCCTCCGCTGCTCACATGTTCGTTATTCGCCTTAGTGAAGCCTAAACTAGGACACCCAATTTTTTTTAGGCTTCTAGGTCTAAAAGGCAAAGCTTTATCCTTAGTCGAAGTAATGGCATTGATCAACGCCTCATCAAAATAGGGAGTACATGAAGGAACGCAAAATATTTGGTTTAGTAGGAAGAGGACTCAAACCTCAAACACAAGGTAATATTAACAAATTTCACAAAAGAATTTCTTTATTGTTCAACCCTGTTATTTTTCTTTTATAACAGACAAAATTAAATAAAGAGTAAAGTCTATCACCGGTCGCTAAACTTGTACCGTTGTGTTATCCCGGTCTCTAAACTCACAAATCGATCATTTAAGTTCTCAAACTTGTTCGGTTGTGTCATTCGGTCCCTAAACTTGAAAATCACCCGTTTAGGTCCTCAAACTTGAACTTGTGTCATGCCGTCCTTAAACTTCATTTAGAGTCTTATCTGGGTCAAAATAATCTAAATACTCTATATCAAAAAATAATTCATAACTTTTTCATACGAACTCAATTAAGACAAACTTTACATCAAAATTGTAGCCCTCAACGCGATAAATAACTTTGTAGTTGAAAATGTTTTGAAATAAATTTGTTTAGGGTCCCAAATTTTGTTGTATATTTATAGATTTTGCAATTTGAAATTTAAAATTATCAAATAATTTTGAGTTTTGAAATAAATTTGTTTAGGGTCCCAAATTTTGTTGTATATTTATAGATTTTGCAATTTGAAATTTAAAATTATCAAATAATTTTGAATACTAACATAATCTGTATGAAAGTTATAGTTCTCAATAGGATCTACAACTTTGTAGTTGAAAAGTTTTTTATTTGAAATTGTTTAGTGTCCCAAAATTTAATTTTAAATTTCAAAATTTATAAACGTACAATAATATTTGAGAACCATAAACAGTTTTAATTCAAAAGGTTTCAACTACAAAATTATAAATCGCGTCAATGTCTACAATTTTGATATAAAGTTTACCGTCATTTGAGTTCATATGAAAAACTTATGAATTGTTTTTTATATAGAATTTTTAGATCGCTTTGATTTGACCTAGATGAGACTCAAAATCAAGTTAGGGGACCCGACATTACACAACCGAACAAGTTTAAACATTTAAACGGGTGATTTCTAAGTTTTGGGGGCCCAGGGATGATACAACCCCAACAAGTTTAGGGATCGCGGTGACACCCAAGAACAAGTTTAAGGACATAAATGGTCGATTTATAAGTTTAGAGACCGGATGGCACAACGGTACAAGTTTAGAGACCGTGATGCACTTTACTCTTAAATAAAATATAGGACCGGTTTGAATTTGTCTTTACCTAGGTGCTTGCGTGGCCACCCAGGTGGGACATGGATACAACAGTGGAAGAACTAAGAATGAGGTGGTTCATTTTTCTCTGTCACATGATCCTTATCTTCAAATAGTACTATGCTATGTAAATTGCTGAAGCAAATTTCATCCCTAAACTATTTCGGAAGCAACCAAACGAGACCTTACACAATAGAAGTTGACTATCATCCTCCTTGTGATTGTGACCGATTACTCCACAAGAAGATCAACACTCACTATAACACACTTGCATCTAATCAAAGATCCTATGGACTGATAGAACAAACTTTAACCAAGGGTTTGTTTAGACGAATTCAATCGTTGAGGTTTGAAATTAGAACTTTTTTCATTTATTATCTAAAAGAAAAGATTTACTCTAATATAATATAACAAACTTCAACTAGGGTTTGTTTTGATGAATTCAATCTCTTCTCGATACATATATGAATTAAAGTGAAAAATAATTTCATCTATATATGTATATGTATATGGATTGAGAAGGATTTCTACTTTCTCCATTCTAAATTATAAGGACGTTTGATTTTTTTACCTTAAGTTTGAGCACTCGTTTTATTATAAAAATTATACAAAACATAATCATTTAAGTTATTCTTAAATTTCTTTTATTAATTAAGAAAGCCACGGTAAAAGAAATAATTATTTCATTAACTTTTAAATAAGACGAGTGGTTAAATTTTATGTCAAAAGTCAATTTATAAATATAAAATTAGAATGGAGGGAGTATTTGCTTTCAAATAACCCTAAACCCTCCTCTCCTCTTGGGGTGTGGCGGCCTCACTACTCCCATCCCATGGCTCTCGCGTTCGCATCTCACGCCCGCCGCCTCCTCCTCGCTGGCTCTGGAGCTCCGGCGAGATTGTTGCACGCCCAGCCCTACCAAGGTACGCCCGCTCCTTCTCCGCCTCATTGAATCTCGTGGTTATTCTCTTTGGTGACTGGAGTTGGATCGTTGCGGGCCGCAGCCAGGGTCGGCGTGGCGGAGTTCCTCAACGGCGTGGAGAAGCGGATGGAGAAGCACGCGGCGAAGCCGAAGGAAGCAGTGCGTAGCGATATCCAGATGCTGATCGAGGCCGGCAAGCTGCGGCGCGAGCGCAAGAATCTCCGCGCCCCCTGCAAGCGTGTAAGCCACTAATTATCCTCTCTCTTGGGCGACAAACGGACGAAACGAGTGTTGGATGTGCCTTTTATTTCGGCATTTTGCCATGGAAATGTAGTTGTCGCTCGGTGAGGTTTTGATGTCTAATATATAATTCGATCCCTAAGTAGAATTTATGGACCGTAGCCAAATGTTTGTTTGGGAGGTTTCCTGTGGTGTTTTCTGGTTGAGATGCTAAGTACTTTTGGTTCCGATATTCCATTGACTCAAATGTGAGGTGACTTGCATTTTTAAAGGTCAAATCGACATGTTTGCAGAATAATATTTTTTTTTGAACAGATTGCAGAATAAATTGATCCTTGGGTACATTATTTTGTTGAAATAGTTTCCTAGTCTATACGCTGCCTTGATTCTTGTGAAGGATAACTAGTTGCATAGCTGATAGTTTCCTTGTGATAAATTGTTTTCCTAGCAAATTTGGCATCAAGTAGTAGAGCCAGGTCTCTCAAACCATGCCTTGGCTATTGAAAGCTGGATGAGCAAGATCAGCTTTTCTGTTAAACACACTGTTTTTCATTTGATGATGTTCTCTCTAGTTAGTTTTTCCTTTTTGATGTTTGAATTAAGTTTTCTAAAAAGTTGTGTGAGTACAGTTGTAGAGTCCGTCCACTCATCCTGAGGTCCTTATTCGGATCAACCCCTTATAAAAACTGGCTAGATACTCCCTTTCCTAGACTCCAAATTTTGTGTTCCCCCAATTTCAGTAACAAGAATGTGCCTTATGTTGATGTCCATGAGACCATGACCCAATTGGTCTTGCACTCTTGTATAACTTAGCTTGAGTTCAAGCAATTCTAATTGTTAATTAAGTTGCAACATTTAGCTTAAAATGAATTTTTTTGCCATAATTTTCTTAGTTGCGAAAGGTCTCCCCAACTTTGATTTTGGTGGCTATATAAATCAAGTTTAAATGTGGTTTTGTTTAAATGTGAGAATGAAACAAAATTTGTTCAACGTTTAGGTAACTGCTGATTTTTAATTGTAGCATTCCAAACATGTTGGATCTTGATAACAAACAATTTTATCCTGATCAGATATGTTTGAATCAAGTTGATAGAATTAGCTGTTTTGGTTCAGAATTCTTTTAAGGAAAAATTTTATGTGCGAAAGCATTTTATTAAGGAACACTTTCAAAGAAAGCTAAGCATGTGACCACACCAGTATCCTCCTCTTTTCTCTCATAATTAGGCCATGTTTGGATTCATTATCTACTATTAGTTATCTGGCTAATAGCTCATATCTAATATTAACTAGCTAACTATTAGCTGAAGGGTGTTTTGATGCATAACTTATGAAAAATGCTACGGAGATAACTATTATCTGCTATTATCTGATTTGGTCCAACTAGCGAGATACTTCTTATCTAGAAGTCCAGCTAACAATTAGCTATTTTATTAGCTGAACTGTTTGGACTATTAGCAGGTAGCTATTATCTATAGGGATCCAAACATGGCCTTAGTTAGGACCACCATTGATGAAGCCCAATGATTGTGTGAAGTGTTGTTTCCCACCAGAGAGGCATCAGGCATTGCCATTTCGCTTGCTTCTCCTGCAATATGTTTGCTCTCTACCATGGCCTTCATGGATGCTTGTTGGGCTCATGTCACCATATTCAGAAAGGATTGGCATTTATTAGCATTAATAAAGGTTATTGGCATTTATTGGCATTAAGAAAGGTTCTTTCGTTCTGTAAAGTAGCCTCGCTTGGCAAGGTTAGTTGCTCCAGTTTCTGAACGCTACACCCTCCTTCGCACTGAAGTGACGGTGCGCGACCAGATCAATCTCAGTTTCCACATGCCTGCTCGGCTGCTCACCTGAACATAGATCATGGTGGACTCCTTACTGTTGCTTGAGTTTGCTTGACTCTCCTCGTTGAGACTGAGCTTTTATGCTGCTGAACTGAGGCCACAGGGGCATCTCCAAGGGCTGGGGAGCTGAACAGGTCATCAAACAGAATATGTGTGGGCCCTTCTTTTTGTGGGAACAATAGAAGTTGCATGAATAGTTGTTACAGCGGCTTAGCAGATAAATTCTCATATAGCAGGGCTTCATTTAAAAATGTCAAGATTGAAAATAATGAAGTATGTAGATCTAAATTATCAATTTGTTATATTTGATTATTTTCCTACAATGCAGAGAAAGTTGATTTTCAGTCTTGTCCACAAGTTTCGTCTTGGTCTCTGGAAGCCTCGTGCAGAACCCAAGAAAACCGAATGAAGTTGGTTTGTTCTTTAGAATGCTCACATGGAACTATGGAAAACAATTGACTGAAGCATGTTTGAGACATTGAATAGATACTCTTGTAATTGGACACCACAATCTTCATTCTCTGCCGGCGCCTTTTTTTTTTCCTCTAACAATTTGCGCAAAATTCTAGAAAAAAAATCCAACTATCTGTATCATCGTTTTTTTCCTTTTGTAATATCAACAAAAGTTACCAATAACATATGACAATTCACCTTGATGGTTTGTCACTCCATATCTGTATTATTGCATAGTTCACTTTACTAAAAACATTGTAGTTTTGTGAAGTAACTCTAAATGAACAGATTAGGTCCAGAGTTGGACCACATACTGAAGCACCCCACAAAACCATAGAAGACAATGCAGAAAGAAATGTTACTGTGGATTACAGAGCTCAATCATCATTAATATAAACAGATCTTGCTAAAATGGCAAGGCAACTTCTGGGGCTTTACAGATCTTATCTCTGCCTACTCACACGTATATGGATGATGTGATAGCCTGGCACTATGATCCGAAGGGCCTCTTCTCTGTCAAGACTGCTTATAGTGGTACAGTGTGCTAAAGAGCAGCGGGGGAGTGTGCAGGGAGGTGCTTCATCGAGTACATTAGCAGAGGGGCAGTTTATGGGGAAGAATTTGGAAAAATCAGTGTTCGAATGGAGTCAAACATTTTAGCTGGCGACTTGCGAATAATTGGCTAGTGTTGAAATGTGACTTAAGGAGAAGGGGCATGGATTTAGACATACGGTGCATACTATGTCAGAGGTATGATGAAGATGGAGTCTACTTGTTTTTCAAGTGCAAATGGGTGAAAAAGACTATGGAGAGAGATGGGGCTAGAAAAATTCAGAGTGGAGCTGAGCCTGTTGCTGGATGCTGCACAACTACTGCCTTCTGAACAGAGAGGCCAAGTAGCACTTCTCCTGAATAATTGGTGGTGGGAGAGAAATCATGTGCGAGAGGGAGAAAACAGGAGGAATCAACAGGAATTGGCCTGGCTTATTTGGCGGCAATTTGAAGAGTTCAAATCCCTATCGATAAAGCAGCAGCCAGTGCAGGGGGAATGACTCAGACTGAAATGGTCTTCACCGGGAAGGAGTTCTCAAGATTAATGTTGATGGCGGGTTCAGTAAACTGCAAGCACAGGGAGTTGGGGATATACTATTTTCGTGATGGAAATGGTGAAGTTGCAGGCCGGTGTAGGAAGACTCGGTCATGTTTTTGGAAGCCTGGTAATCTGAACTTATGGCATGCATCCAGGGCGCTAAAGCTGCTCAAACATTAGGCATCAGAAAATTATTCTTGAAACTGATGCCTTGATGGTTTTTTTTACTGCAGTTCTCTGGTTTCAGACTTTCGGCATGAGTTGAAGGAGATCTTATAGCCCTGTTCGTCTTATCAGCCGGGCTTATCATTTGTTTCGAATAATATTTTTCTCTCACAAAAAACTAACCGGTTGTCTTATCGGTCGCTTATATGACCAAATTTAACAGCCCGAGTGAGCTCTTCCGGTGAGGAGGCCACTAGTCCCGAGTTCGAACCCCGCTAGGCTCGGGATTTCCCACCCCGGTATTTATTTCCCAAATTATACACTACACGTGAAGACACAATGATACCGATACTATTGCCGTACCTTAGATGTCTAGGCTCAAAAAAAATATTACTTTCTTTCTCCATCCTCTCTCCCATTTTTCTTGCTATTACTACTCTGCACGACACTATGAGAGGAGCCAGAAGAGATGCTACTCCTTTTTATTTTCTTCTGGGCCCCACCTTATAGACTGTATATTGTGGAAAATAAAATAGTAAAAGACCATTGCCGCTGGACCCCCACTCTTATAGATTAGTTTGGCATATACATTGAGCATACTCGTATATATATATCTAAAACATCCAAGATGAATCGATTCATCATTCTTGAAATAGCAATACTGTTTGGTCGACAAATGTAAATGCAAACATTAACGAAAGGATTAAGTCCACTTTTGGTCTCTCAACTATCTCGCTCGGTCGATTTTTATCTTGATCTCCAAAATCGTTTATTGTGGGCACCTGACTTACTGTTGTGGTTTGGTTTTTAGCACTTTTTGCTTTTGCGATGACATGTAGGCGGTTTTGACTTGCCACCGTGGCATGGCCCACTTGTTGGACAAACCGAGTGGCTGGGCAAATCCAAATGAGGAGCCCGGCCCATGAAACTCTACCTCTCCCTCTCATTTCCTTCGGGATCCTATCCTTCCCGCCCCAACCCTAGAACCGCGAAGACGGTGGCGCCGCCCCCAAACCACCGCAATTGCGTCTCCATCCGCCACCGCGAAGGAGTTTGCCGCCGATCTCCATCCCGCGGTGATGTCGAGCTCATCCGATCCAAATAACAGGGTAACCCGCACGAGTATTGGTGCCGCAGTAAACGAGCTCATCGCCCATCCCATATTGCCGTGGGAATATTGGATTATTCCCCCGATGTGTTTTTTGTAGCTGCGGTGCCAAAGCTGCCCAGTACATCTTTTGGAGTGACCTGAACCCCGGATTGAGGTTCTTGAAGTGCGCCCGAGCTAGAGTAAGTAGAATTGTTGGTTTCTCTAATTGGGTCGCCTTCGCTTTTCATGCAGTAGTGAATCGATTAGTGTGCCTTCAAGGTAGAGCGTGATGGATTTGTGATGGATTTGTACATGATTTGTTTCGTAGGATGGTGGCTATGATTTTTTAGATAGGTGGATGAGCCAATCACTAGGTTCTTGAAGGAGGCTGGCCGCTTGACCTACGCGATCTTTGTGCGATCTTGGAAGAATGAGACTTTGTAAGGTGAACTCAATATGGACGCAAGACATGAGATTGCTAGGTTTCGGTTGAGGAAGTGGAGGATGCAAGATGCTTGGCGACTTCTAGAACCGATAGTCGGAGAATGCATGAGCGGCTTGAAGCGGCCGGTCAAGGGCAATAAAGAGAGGGAGGCCATGTTAGCTGCAAAAAGGTCTAATGTTGCCTTTCTGCAATCTGAAATGCAGATGTTTGTTCAAGCTAGGGCTCAGTTAGAGCTTAGGATTGCCACATTGCAGAAGGAGAGGAAGAACTTGATGCTGTCTCTATGTGTCTTAGATGGTTTAATGGCTGTTTTCACCATGGTTATTGAAAGGATCAAGATGCCCAAGAGGGGGGTGAATTGGGCTTTTCTAAATTTTAATCGCAATGGGTAATAACCTATCACTAGCCCATTTCACCCCTAGTGCCTAATGTGTGTTCTATGACTTCTAGACACAAAAGTTTTGCTCCCTAGGTTCCAAACCCTACTTAGCATGGCAATTCTAGCAATGTAAATACAAGAAGTAATTGCGAGAATGTAAATGCTGAAAGTAAAGAGAAGGAGAGGAACGCGCGGCGATTTTTTCGAGGTATCGGAGAGTCGGCACTCTCCACTAGTCCTCGTTGGAGCACCCGCCAAGCGGGTGTCCCCCCCTTGATCCGCGCAGCGACCAAGTGCTCTTTACTGGGGATGTTTCTTCGTCACTCCGACGCGGTGAATCCCCCAAAACCGCTCACAAGATGAGATGGGCCATCCACAATCACCACCGGATGATCACCATGCTCCCAATCGCCACCGAGCCGTCTAGGTGATGCCGATCACCAAGAGTAATAAACAAGAACTCTCATTTGACCAAGACAAGCCTAATGAGATGAGTAGATGCACACTTGCTACTCTCTTTCCACTAATGAGGTCCTAAGCAATGGATTTGCAAATCTCTCAATCTCACTAGGGCTCTTGCACTCTCAAGCACTCACAAGGTGTTCTTCAAACGTTGGAATGAGCAAGAGACCTCAATTGAATGAGGTAAGGAGTATATATACCCCCACACAAACCCCCACACGAAGAGGTATTTCCCGGGTTTAAGAGGTCGACCGGACGCTAGTCCAAGGGGGCGACGCTGACGCTGCCCGGCCGCTCGTTAACGGCTAATCATTTTTGCCGGACGCCACACTAACCGACGCGTGTCGAAGTCCGTGGCTACCGACGGGACGCTGCCCCTGTCCCGATTTGCACGTTTTCAACCTCTCGAGTAGTGACCGGACGCCCTGACCCGGCCCGTCCGGTCTCGAGGACCCGGCCCAAGATGGGATCACATGAAGCCGAGGGCACCGAGCGTCCTGGCCCACCGCTGTAAGGGTCCTGGTCCTGCACCCACATGCACCGACCGACGTATCCCGCCAAGATCGTGCCGCCCCGGTCAAGCCAAAATGGCTCGAAGACTTTCGCTTTCGACCTCTCGCATGGCTTTGACTCTACCGATCTTTGGGCCAATTCTAGGGTCATGTCTAGACTAGAATGAACAAGTGTGCACCACACCTAACTCACTAGACTCACCTAGGTCAAGTTACCCATTCAAACCCCCTCTTAATAGTACCTACCAAAGGTAAAAACAATGTCCTAACTACTCTAAGTGTCTCTCCAACGCCAAACGACACTTAGAACTAGTCGCCCTAACCTTGTCGCCCATCCTTTTGAAAAACCCGAAAACGATCTCGATCGTCTGGGCATGAATGCCACCGATTGCCCAATCAATCACCATTATCGTGACTCCAACTCAAATTGTTTCTGCAAAACACACGTTAGTCACAATAATCTTACGTTGTCATTAATCACCGAAACCCACTAGGGGCCTAGATGCTTTCAATCTCCCCTTTGGTGATTGATGACAACAACCTCGAGTATGAGAGTGAATTTGAGGTTTTCAACAAACTTGAATCATATAAATTATTTGACATTAAGAACAAAGAGGTTAGATAAGCTTATACGACTAAGCCAACATGTACTCAACGGAATGTGAATGAAGTGCGAGTACAAGAAACATAAGGCTCATTTAACAAAGTACATCGTGGAAAGCATGGTAAATGAGCAACAACATGTGACATGACATAACACACACACACACACACACACACACACACACACACACACACATATATATATATATATATATATATATATATATATATATATATATATATCACGAGTAGAGAGCACAAGTCATGAGAAAAGTACATGTCACACGATATATCACATAACCACGGCTAAACAAAAGCATGTATCTCATGATGCACAAAGGTAAAGTATGATGAATGCATGAGAAGCACACAAATCAAAAGAAGTCAACTCCCCTCACACGCCCCCTATATCACATACTCGACTCTCTCTCCCTTTGGCGCCAAGCACCAAAACCTAAGGCTCCCCGGGGAGGTGGGGTCTGAGACGAGTCGGTCCGACGAGCGCGGCACAATTTCAAACCGAGTGTAGTCCGGGAGGACTCGAGCCGCCGGGCTGGCCGAGCCCTGGCTCACCTCTCAGCCGTGTCCTCGAAGTGAAGCGGTTCCTGGTTCGCTCACCGCCGTACCAACCGGTTTGCCTCGCCGTGTCTCGCAGTAGTGGCCTGACCTCGGGGCTCTATAGAAGGTAGCACAGTAGAAGTGGGGAGCCATCGGCACTAAAAAAAAAAAAAAAAAAACCGCCCGCCATCGAGTAAGAGCGGTCACGGTCTCGAGGATCGAGCTCAAGTAGGAACGGCCCGAGGAGGCGGACTCACATGCAACAAGCAGCAATCAGAATCGTAGCCTCAAAGCAGTGGTGACCGGTGGAGGCTGACCTCAGGAGGCTCACAATAAGAAGCAACCGACGACGTGAGTCCTCTGGTAGTGGTGACTGGAGCCTCCGTCGATGGAATCGACCCCGAAAAGCCCCGCGGAGTGGGGAAGCTGATTCGGGCCAGAGGTGGCACCGAGAGCCCGCTGGGTCACAAGCAACCGAGGACGAGGGAGGTGGAGGAAGCCTCGTCTGGACCGATGTGTACCCGCCCCCGAGAAGCAAAGTACCGAGGGAACCGGCGGTGAGCTGAACGGTAAAGCATAATTCCCTCGGGTTCTAAAGGCCGGATCAGAATCGTGGAGCCGAGAGCGGTTTTACTTACCGCTCGACAACTAAATCAAGCCACACGGCGAATTCGCTTTACGCCTACGGTAAGAACCGGTTATCGATGAGTACCGATGAATTCAAATTTCAAATTTGAATTTCGAAGCCGCGTAGTTCAAACGGTAAGAACCGTTTAATTTGGCCTGCTAGACTCTGCTTATCGTACGGTAAGAACCGGCTGCGTTTGGCGGTAACCACGATGTCAAAATTTTTTCAAATGAAAATGAAAAATGTTTTTAAAAATGCTAGAAAAATTTTTTTAAAATACTTCATGATTTATAGAACTAATGATGTCAAAATTTTTAAATTTGAGTGCTGCTTAGTATATTTTTCGACCTTCATGATTTGATGGGCCTTAATGGGCCGCTACCTTTTTTTTTTTCTTTTTTTTTTTCAAACTTGCAAAGGTCAAAATAAATACTAAAATGAACTCAAATTTGAAAATTTGACACCATTGAATTCTATAAATCATGAACTATTTATAAAATTTTTAGAATTTTTCATTTTTCAAATTCTAAATTTTAAATTTGAAAAACCCTAACGGTTTGTACCGTCCAAAACCGAACCGTGTGGACCGTAAGGTCAAGTTAATGATCGGTAAGAAAACACCGGCCGGGAGGAAGAACTCGACGGTCCGCCAAGTCGGTAGAAGTGTAGTCAAAGGCGGGAACCCTAGTGTGCCGGACCACGCGTCTACGAAGGCAAACGACCGACGAGGTCCGTGAGCCCCGCCGAGTCCGACGAAAAAGAGCCTCGCTGGTTCAAGCCGCGGATCGGAGTAACCGGGCCGTAGCCCGGGCCTGTCAGGCATGGAAGGGCCGGCAGCGCCCGCCTCGCCTGAAGCCGACGGCCCCGTCCGTGCCTCTCCGGGCCCGGAGCGCCTCTCTCTCCCCTCCTCTCTCTCTCCTCCTCTCAAGTATGGCGCGAAGAGCCTGACCACCACCGGAGCCCCGAACCACCGGCCCTGGCGTGAGCACGTGAGGCATCCTCGGAGGGGGGCGTAGCTCACCGCCGAGCCGTCCGCAGGAAGATCCTCGCCTATATCTCGCGGCCTGGCCCCATCCGTAAGCCCTACTCGGGCAAGAGCCTCAATCGCCTTGTCCCCGCCGCTCCTCGGGCCGGCAATGCAGGGCGTCGCTGTCCCGGCACTCGAGTAGCCCCCTGTTGCCCGACGGCTCCAACTACCGAGCCATGTTATACACAGTGAAAGGAGGTGGTGGTGGCTCGAACTCGCAAGTGCCTCCGAGGGAAAGGTGAGATCAGACGTCAGGATCACGCAGCATCAAGTGAGCAAAGGGTAGCCGTCTACGTGTCTTGAATCCCTCCGTGATCGTGTCCTCCATCTCTGAAAGAATGACATCCCGTATGTCAAAAGCCGCCTGTGGAAGCCAAGAAGTAGACTAGCCACTCCGCGACCTTCGTGATCGTCTCCTCGTCGCGATTCCCAGGCGTATGTCCTCCACACACCTCGCTCGTAACACGGGCCGCAGGGGTGAGATCCCTAGGCAGATCGCTTAGAGCCCCGGCCCGAACGGCTTCATCAAGATCCCGGGCCTTCCTCATTAGGTAGGTCCTCTCCGCCGTGAGGGCGACGAGGAGCCTCTGGGTGGTCACCGTAGCTAGGACTGCAGTTCCGGTGTGTCCGATGCCGCTGTGCCAAGCAGCTCGTGGGCACGCGGGATCAGAGTCCGAACGGCCGGCCACCAAAGGTAAAGTGAATGAACGTGTGGCCTGGCCGATCCAAAGAGTAGC
>JADLZL010005752.1:0-116981 GCA_015844335.1 Chrysopogon serrulatus | reverse complement strand
CACAACACACAAGAAACATAGAGAATTGGGAGGAGAAGGGGCTGTTGTATTTCACTTGATATGATCACCTTACAAATGAACAAGAGGTGCTTTATATAGGCAGTAGGGTCGGTTGCTACAGTAACCGACCTGCTACAGTAACCGCCTTATAAAATACAGCTCATATCACATGATTTGCTGGCTAAGATTCTCGACCATTCAATTTGAACTCTACCTCCTGGTATAACTCATCAATTTGATCTTCCCTTCTTCTTCATTTAATTGGCCACCATTTTCTTTGATTCACAACACTCCCCCTTGGCCAATTATATGCCATGTGTATGCCTCGTTAAAAACTCCCCCAAAAACCCAGTGGGAAAAAAGGTAGGAGAAAAGAGTACATCACATGCATTACTTATGCTGCACCTGTTGCCTCGTTAAAAACCTTGCATGAGAAAACCCAGTGGGAAAAACTCATCAAGGAAAAAAAGAGTACAACAGTTGATCATCGGATCAGGTCTTCAGGGCCTACTCGCGATCTTCGGGATCATGTTCATGAGCTATGGCCTTGGGGTTGGTCTCCCCCTCAACCCTGCAGCTTTCTAAGTCGTCTCATGCCGATTTCATGCACATATCTGTGGAAGCTAGAGGCCGGCAGAGACTTTAATCTTGCTTGCAGGATATTTATCTCCCTGCTCTTTTAGAGCTTATGGGGATAAAATTTAAGAGCAATGTGCTTCGTGATATTACCCTTAACATAGCTCATATACATCTGTGCAACACAAGCCACATTATCGTGGTCGATAATGCTGGGAGTGTCGATGATATTCATACCACATGACTTCTAGATGTGGCTAATCATCCATCATAGCCAAACACGCTTTCATGTGGCTTTATATAGGGCAATTATCTCTAGGTGGTTGGTGGATATGGCAACCAAGGTCTACTTCATAGATCGCCATGAAATGGTTGCACCACCACAGAGAAAAACGAGACCAATCTTGTGGTCCGGCATTATGCGGGTCAGGCATATAGCCAGCGTCCACATACCCTACCATGGTTAAGACTTGGTTCTTCGGGAACCATAAACCAAGGTCTTGGATACCTTGTAGGTACTTGATGACAGTCTTAGCGCCAACCCAATATCTTCTTGGTTGGGGTAGCACTGTACCTTACCATCAATATCAGGCTTGTGCTGTTCTCTTGGTACATTAGTGCTCCAAAGGCGCTCAATTAGGAAACTTCAGGTCCCAATACTTCCTCATCATTACCTTTGGCCTTAAATAGATCTTTATCCGCTTCTGGGGATTGGACCACCATGGGAGTTCTCAAAAGGTGGCAATTGCCCATATTAAAGTTCAAGCACCCTCTTTGTAACCGGTGCATAAACACTCCTTCAGGGAGGTGCTCAAGCTGCTGGTCTGAGCAGAACTTGATTTTACCCAAGCCCTTCATCTCGGATTTTTCTTGAGTGAAGCCATTGCTTCCTCAATTTCCATTGTGTTACTAACGATACTCGAATCATCAGCATAGACCGAGATGGTATAGAAACCCTTCAGGGATTTCTTGACAAAAACACCGCTGCAGGCGGATGTATTACATGTCGTGGTTTGGATTCAGTCCTGAGATCTTGAGTCCTTCAGGGATTCTCGTGTGGACCTCTGAATCCAGTGACCCATATAAGTATGCGGTCATAACATTTACCAACTGCATTTTAGATTTAAGTTTAGCCGCCATAAATATTATGTATCGGAACATCTGTGCCACTTATAACTAGAGAGTAAGTTTCATCGTCAATCGATGATGGGTCTCTGCGGGAACCCTTATGCCACCGGGCTCGCTTAGTGCCATGTTTATTCCTCTTCGGGAGGAAGACTTATTTGCATCCTTCAAGAATGACTTATGGAGGTCTTTGGGGCTGCAGGCCCAAAACCTCTCTTTCATAAAGCGGCGCAACTCTGCCTCAATTGCGGCCTTTTATTTGACCTATTCTCGAGTGCTTCGGGCACTTTACCATCTACTTTGGTTACGGATCCGGATCCATTGAGCCAAAGAATCTTTGAGGCGAAATATACGTCGACAATTATGATCTTTCCATCATGTGACTCTCTTGACTTCACATAATTAGTGGCAATCTCCTCATGATCATCCTCCCGCTCATCATGATTTCCCATAACGATTGAGCTGGGGCGTTCCGATCTTCCAATGCGATAGTGCGCGCGTGACGCATTGGGATTTCCATCTTCAGGATGGGGTCCTTCAGGGACCTCCCCAACTTCAGGTTGGGTTGCCACTTCAGGGGCATTCTCAACTTCGAGTTGAGCTTCTTCAACTGAATCTTTAAGTGATGCAAGTGGCTCAGGGCTTGTCCCACGGACGTCTCCGTGGAACCTTGTCCTAAACACCCGAAGGTCTCCCCCTCAACCTAGGATCGGATGGAGACAACGAGTTGGTAACCTTCGGATTACCTATACTCTCTCCCGGCGCATTTACTACTGGTAAATGCGACCTTGTCACTTTGCTATGCGGTGAAGGCATTTGGCGGCTCATTTGCAAAACTTTGCAAACTTTTCTAAACTTCAGGTTCAGATTTACTAGTGCGTGGATCTAAAGAATACATTCCAACATTCTATTTCAAGCAATTTTCCAGCATTCTTCCAGATGCCTCTCTCCCCCTAATGCTGGGAAACGCAATCAGCGGATCGAGTCCTATGAAGATCCCCAGTCATAGGCTCATACCCCAACTTCTGGTGGGGTTCCATTGTTGTACGCTGAGGTGGCGGTACTGGCACGTATACCACACAGCTAATATATGCAGATGGGAAATACTTAATTCCCACGCACTGGTTGTAAGGGGTGTGCAGTTGACCTGAGTTGGATTAGTGCATAGCCCCAACTACTGGTTGGCAGCCAATAATTTTGCAGCCATGGCCGAGCAATCCACTTGATCTACTTGATCAAGGATTCAATTAGACCATTTCACATGGCTCATCCCTAATCTTCAGGAGGGATGGCCTAGTGATAATCTTCCCTCGTTGCATATGCGGTGCAAATCAAAATTTTCAAAATTAGAGAAGTTTCTATGGCCAGCAGAATTGTTGATGATTCTTCTCGTCATATCCAACTCAGGGATGACCTAGTTGTTCATGCCATATTTTTCTAAATATGGCTTTCATCGCAACACATCCCTCGGTGGGTTTTAAAACCCCGATGGCGATGAGGAGAGCTTTTTCCACCACATACTTGGATTATCGGAGGAATCCAAATTGAACTTGGTTGAAAAATTTGAATTGAACTTATATGGCAAGTTCGAATTGAACTAGTATGCCAAGTTCAATGAACTTGATTGAGAAGTTCGAATTAAACTTGTATGGCAAGTTCGAATTTAACTTGACACCCTTGATCGGAGGGTTCCGGAACCCACTAGGGGTATGTTTTATCATCAAGTGAAGACATGGCACTTCGGTGCCTAAAATATGAGCATTGGTCATAATATTTTTATCTACTCATATTTGGTTTCCCTTAATATTATATTGGTGGTGGCACTGTCTACATAACAGTTCTCCCCCTCAGCCATTTAGGCTCCCACGAGGTATGAGAATTTAGGAATTTAATATATAACATGAAAAGAAGAACCAACATTCATAACTTTTGGGAAATAATGCAAATGCTCTTCGAGAGCACGCATGGCCATTCATAATGTTGCAAATACTCTTCGGGAGCATGTATGGCCAGCCCCTACTGGTTTATGCGAACATTGCATTGTGACTAACATGATATCTTAGGGATTACCTTAAGTCCCTAAATATGTCGGAGTCGTCATCAAGAAGGTCGTCCTCACTTTCATCCATTTGGACATCTTCACCATTTCCCTTCACGTCGACAAGCATGTCGTCGCATTCCTGAGCTTCAGGCTCAGTAGTGATGTGGGACTTATGTTGACTCTCCTTGTCCTTGCTTCCAGAAGGACTTTGGTAGAGCTCAACTAGGTGCTTCGGGGCACGACAATTGTAGAACCAACGCCTCGTGCCTCCACATCTATAGCAGTGATTCTGCTATTTAGATGTTTCACCTATAACCTTCTTGAGTTCACCTTTACCATTGGGCTTTCCCTTTCCACGGCCTTTCAGTGTCAGTGATCTTCTGGTCACATAGACGCAGTCTCTACATAATCTTGTATAAAGCAGAGTGTACGCTACCATAGACTTATAGTCTTGGAGGCGTAAAGCGATCCAAATCCGGTTGTGCGCTAGAGAGCATAACCGACCGTCTGTGATTGAAAACGATCCTTCGAGGACCGCCATAAAACCAGTGGACCGCTGTGTGGTAATATACTCGCACTTCAGGTCTAAGTGTAAAAGGTGTTGCAAAAAGTGAACACCTTTGCTTTATCAAGTTTAGTGCACTCATCTTTGCCAGCTTCAGGCTAGACAATGGTATGATCGAGGCACGTGCTGTCGAGTTTAGTCTCGACATCAGTAGGCCAAGTGAGGTAGTCGCTGCCGTCCATGGCAAGCTTAGTGAACTCTATCTTCGCAATGTCCGACATGGCTACACAATTAATGTGCAAATTCGTGAATGTCGATTACGCATAATCTTCAGGATTACGACCATGTGTAATCTTCGTGGATTACATGGACTATATTTTCTCCAAATATCTCATATATATAATCTTCGAGGATTATATGTGATTCATAAAAAATCTGAACTTGCAATAAAATAAATCTGCAGGATTTAAATAAATGCAAGAAATAAATTGCAGTAAATAAAGTATAACTTACAGTAATTATAGAAGTCGCAATAAAATAGCTATGCCATGTGTGGATTTCAGGCCACCGATTTCTACGGGCTTCGGGTCACGTAGTGGCATAATTCAGTGAAATTCAGGTCACTGTGAAATGTTAATGGTCTTTAAGCCATATAGGCGTGACCATTGATACACAAACAAATGGTTTATGCCATAATCACCACTTTGGCATATTGTCCAACACGCATCGGCAATAGTGACTTAAGAAATATAAATTGTAGCAAAATGAATATGTAATATTTAACTAATTGCAAGAAGTAAATTGCAGCAAATAAATGTAATAATATAAAGTAATACGAAGTAATATAATAGTAGCCTTCGGGCCACTACTATTCATACGGAGCTTCAGGCCGTATATGTGACTGCTGGTCACTGTTACGCGGCACAGACCAAATGGCTTGAGGCCATTATTTTGTACCCGTGCAGCAT
Source organism: Chrysopogon serrulatus (assembly GCA_015844335.1). NCBI lineage: Eukaryota > Viridiplantae > Streptophyta > Magnoliopsida > Poales > Poaceae > Chrysopogon > Chrysopogon serrulatus. Next base: position 111,766 of record JADLZL010005752.1, on the reverse strand, counting down.
GTACATGTGACTTCTGGTCATATCTTTTTTTTTTTTAACGCTGCAAAGAGCTGTTGCTCACTCCAGCTCTCGTGAGGAGAGGAAAACAACTTTGCTTTTGTCTCTGCACGAGAGCAGCCGGTGGCACATGGCCTTTGACTGGGCATCCTTATCCTCTCCTTCCTCTCTCCCTACTGTATCTTTCTCAGAGCACGTAGCAGGAACAGGGAGTACCGGCGGCCGGCAATGGGCAGGCGGGCCTGTGCCCGCGCGCGCTCCTGTGCAAGGGGAACAGCAGCGGCGACGGCCAGCGGCCGGTGCAGCGCGTGGCCAGGGCAGCCGGCCCGTGCCCGCGGCCTGCAGAGCCAGCAGCGCGGCGGCGACCTTCGGAGCCGGTGGCCGGAGCGGCCCGCGGCCTGCCGGGGCGCGTGCCTGCCCACGCCGGGGATGGTGGCACGTTGGCGCGCAGCCTGCAGAGCCAGCGCGGTGGCCGGCCAGGGCCTGCGCCCGCGTCTGGCCTGGCTGGTGCTGCGGCGGCCGGGGCCCTGCGCGCGTGCCGCGGTGGCCGGTCAGAGCTTCTTGCCTGCCGGAGGGGCCGGCCCAGGCTCGCGCCCCCGCACGGAGCAGCGCCAGCGGCCTGTGAGGCTAGGCCAGCTCGTCCTCGCGGTGCTTGGAGGTGGCTACGGCGGCGGCCTGCAGATGCCTGCTCATCCGCGCCCGCGGCGGCGGCCTGTAGAGACCTGCTCGTCCGCGTCTACGGCGTCCGCATTCCTGGTGGGGCTCGCGGCTCCCACGCAGCTGCCGTGGCGGCCGTGCCCCTGCTGGGGGCAGCCTCCTCTTGCGCGCACGTCTTCAGGACGCCGGCCATCAGATTCATGGTGCGAGGATTCACGACCGTGTCTCTGCTCAGCACTTCAGGGCTGGTGAGGCTCCTCTGTTCGTCTCTGGCATATGGACAGCAACGGCGTCGGAGCCGCCTTCATGTTGCTGGGCGTTGCCGAAACGCCGACGAGTGTTCGGCACTTCGAGGCCAGTGAGGTAGGGGACGGCGCTTCAAGGCCGGTCTTGTGAGGGCGATTCAAGCGCCTTACGACATGGTTGCTTCGGGCAACCTTGTGAGCTACAGCTTCAGGCTGTGCTCATGAACCACCGTGGTGCTTGCAAGCGCACCCACAGGTGATGATTTTGTGATGTGTTCGTCCATCACATTTCTGTGCAGAGAAACTGATTTCTCACCTTCTTACCCATAGCTCGGTAGAACTCGTGCTGATAACGTGTTAGAAATCGAGTTGTTCGACGGCGCTCATCGGCAAGAATTCTTGATCACACAACACACAAGAAACATAGAGAATTGGGAGGAGAAGGGGGCTGTTGTATTTCACTTGATATGATCACCTTACAAATGAACAAGAGGTGCTTTATATAGGCAGTAGGGTCGGTTGCTACAGTAACCGACCTGCTACAGTAACCGCCTTATAAAATACAGCTCATATCACATGATTTGCTGGCTAAGATTCTCGACCATTCAATTTGAACTCTACCTCCTGGTATAACTCATCAATTTGATCTTCCCTTCTTCTTCATTTAATTGGCCACCATTTTCTTTGATTCACAACACTTTTGACATCCTACCTTGCTGAAGGGAGCCTAGAGTACACTGGATCCGTTTTGTCCTCTTGTTGAACCAAATAGCCACCGGTCACTACTTGAGCTCAAAACTCGAGAACGGATAGAATAGAAGAGAACAAAAATTATATAGTAAACAGAGACACCGATCTGATTACATTAAATATACTATCACACGTGATTACCAAATGATATAATACTTTTTTAACAAAAATTGTGTATCTCAACAACACTTTTCGACTTTGTCTACAGCCACAGCAATAGTGACACTGAAGTTGCTCGTGAAACATTTGTGTGTTGGCAACAAAATCACACAGCCAACAGGGAAGATGAAAGCTTTTGCGACTGCCAAATTGTTGGCCATGCAACAAACAAATAGTACTCGTAGGCTATTCTCTTTGTCCCAAAATAGATGATGTTTTAGATGTTCGTGTCATAAGTTTGATTCGATTTGTAGAAAATACATATAATATTTATATTTCTAAATAAATTTATTAAAAAACTAGATCTAAAGATCTTTTCTACAATACTAATTATGATACTAATCGATGATATTTATTATTTCGGCAATCGTTTTTTCGTGAAGCGAGAACGTCATTTTTTTGAGATGGAGAGAGTATGCATGTGCGGCACACTGTTTGCAATTTTATTAATAACTAGGAAATATGCCCGTGCGTTACAACGGGTTAAAAATGTCACAAAAATTTATAGAAAATAGTGGAATAGTGTATATCTATTTATGTTTTGTTCTTTCTATTAATTTTGAAATATAAATTTTTATGAGAGCATCCATATAACAAGGTAAGGTTGGCAATAGTATCATAGTATCTTACTATAAGTTTTTTGTTTTTTCTGCTACAAAGTACATAATATTTACTTATCAATGTTTGATAACTTTCATTTTCAAATTATCCAATTTTTTATTGTAGTTGGACTTAGTTATATTGATAATAAAATTTATCTTTAATCATAATTGCAACAAAAACTTAACTATTGAAATCATTGTTTGTTGCAAATTTATGTTTATTTATGGGAATAACCAGAAAAAAAGAAGCTAAACAAACCGTAAACGGACGGGGTGAATGGTGGCACCGGGCGTCGAGGGCATAGCCGCCGCCATCGCCGCCTAGGTAGTGGCTTTTCTTGGCTTGCGGATACCTCGGACGAAGGCATGGACTCATAAATGGGTACCGCTGGATGTTCATGGCATCGCCGCGAGCACCACCAGCGGTTCTCGTTCATTGGCCTACTTTCTCGACGATGGCCAGCCCGTCTCACATAATGGTGTGCGTTATGGGTCTATCGTCTTCCTCAGCCTCCGTCTCCACGTGCATCAATGCTTCGCAGCACATATATACTCGCTGCTCATAGAAATATTGTATGCTGTCCATAAGTTTGGGTACACATCACATATTTACTTGATCATTTCATCGACATGAAAAGCAGGAGAAGTGTAGTGTACAACCGTAGCTAGCAGAACCGGTCACTAAGCCAACTATCATATGTGTGCAACAGCAGATGATGATGCGCTTTGGTAGATGCATAGCACAGATGGCGACCATTGCCACGATCGAGTCTGTGACAGACGGTACCAAGGAGGCTGTGATGACCATGATGTTGTCGGTGTGGCAGCAGTAACTCCATAGGATCCTATCATGGGTGCACGGGGACATGTGTGTAGATGGCTTAACACAACTCTGATATATTTATATATGTACATGTTTATTGGAAGCACTATGTGCTGGTTCATGCGGACTGACTTCTTGCCCAGAGAGCTTGGCATGTTTTTTTTCTCTCCCAAATTGAAACACACGTTCCTATAGATAGATTACTCTGGTGCTTGCCCCATAGTTTCGGTTTCTGATTATGCTTTCCTTTTTTATTTGCCTCTTGTTTTAGTTTTCATAGATAGATTACTCCGGTGCTTGCCCCATAGTTTCGGTTTCTGATTATGCTTTCTTTTTTATTTGCCTCTTGTTTTAGTTTCCGATTCCCTCTCATGCATGTACATGCCGTTAGTTTTTATTTTTTTTCTCTCTCTTTGTAAGATCTCCTCTTTGTAACTTCTTACGAGAGATCTATTCGGATTAATATTCATAGGTAATACATTTTGGAACTGAACTCATCTATATTCATAGAGTTACTTAGTAAAGGCCATATCGAAATAATAGATATAATCTTTATCTTCCGCCCGATATGAAAACGAAAAACTAAACGGTAACCGAATCGATCCCTTAGTTGGACGAAAGATTTTATCGCAAGAAATTTTATCTTTTAAGTATTAGGTATAGATTTATGGCATCGCCGCAGCACTGGGCGGTTCTCGTTCGGCCTACTTTCTCGACGATGGCCAGCCCGCCTCACATAATGGTGTGCGCTATGGGTCTATCGTCTTCCTCGACCTCCGTCTCCACGTGCATCGATGCTTCGCAAAGACATATATACTCGTTGCTCATAGAAATATTGTATGTTGTCCATAAGTTTGGGTACACATCACATATTTACCCGATCATTTCATCGACATGAAAAGTAGAAGAAGTGTAGTGTACAACCGCAGCTAGCGTAACCGGTCACTAAGCCAACTATCATATGTGTGCAACAGCCCGGTGATGATGCGCTTTGGTAGATGCATAGCACGAGATGGTGACCATTGCCACGATCGAAGTCTGCGATGACGGTACCAAGGAGGCTGTGATGACCATGATGTTGTCGGTGTGGCGCCAGTAACTCCACAGATCCTATCGTGGATGCACGGGGACATGTGTGTAGATGGCTTAACACAACTCGATATATTTATATATGTACATGTTTATTGGAAGCACTATGTGCTGGTTCATGCGGATCGACTTCTTGCCCGAGCTTGGCATGTTTTTTTTCTCCCAAATTGAAACACACGTTCCTATAGATAGATTACTCGGTGCTTGCCCCATAGTTTCGGTTTCATTATGCTTTCCTTTTTTATTTGCCTCTTGTTTTAGTTTTCATAGATAGATTACTTTAGTGCTTGCCCCATAGTTTCGGTTTCTGATTATGCTTTCCTTTTTTATTTGCCTCTTGTTTTAGTTTTCGATTCCTCTCATGCATGTACATGCCGTTAGTTTTTGTGTTTTGCATCTCCTCTTTGTAAGATCTCCTCTTTGTAACTTCTTACGAGAGATCTATTCGGATTAATATTCGTAGGTAATACATTTTGGAACTGAACTCATCTATATTCATAGAGTTACTTAGTAAAGGCCATATCGAAATAATAGATATAATCTTTATCTTCCGTCCGATATGGAAACGAAAAACTAAACCGTAACCGAATCACGATCTCTTAGTTGGACGAAAGATTTTTATCGCAAAAAGTTTTTGTCTTTTAAGTATTAGGCATAGATATAGATATAGATATAGCTATAGATTTCCATGAGCTGATTTGAATTAAAATTAAAAAGCAATTAATTTACACACAAAACCTTTCTTTCACCCGCCGGTTCCTTTTCCGTTTTCTCCCTCCCCGCCGCTCGCTCCTGGCTCCGCGCCTGCGCCATCGTCGCGATCGAATTCGCTCCCTCGTCGCCGCGCTCCACCACCCCATCGCCGCTGGGAGATCTATAGGGTTTAGCACCGCCGCCCGGCTCGACCCAGCGCCGTCCTCGCCGCCGCCGCCACCGATCTGAATCAGAATCTCCAATCCATTCGCCGGATTTTCTCGAGCCCGTTGCTCAGAGATCTGACCCAATGTTGTTTTCTGCTCGTGCTCCCCGCAGCCGCTCAGGTTGGAGATCAAGGTGCGCCTGCCCGACCTCACTGGATCTCTCTCTCCACGTCGTCCTTCTACTGTTCGTGCCACTTTGATTTCGCGCTGATTTCAGTTTGGTAATGTTATTTCAGTGCTGGTGATCAGCGGAAATTCGCCCAACGGCGGGAGAGGGTCAAGTCGGTGGATTTGCATCCCACGGAGCCATGGTGAGTTCCGATTCTGCTCTCATGCCATCATTTTCTGAATTTTCAGTCATTTAGGCTGCTTGTGCTTACCGTTTTGGTGTGCTTGTTCTTGTTGTTGATTGTATGTGGTTTGCATTGTCCAGGATCCTGTCGAGCCTGTACTCGGGGAGTGTCTGCATCTGGGATTACCAGGCACAGGTAAGAGCCCGAACTGGTTTTGGTAAACGCCATGTGCGTGAATTCATACCGATGCTAGCGAATAAGATATGAACCAAGCAACATTAGGGTTTACTCTCTCATTGCTGGATCCTTTATTCCGGACATATTTTGCTGTTGTTATGATCTATGGTGCTGCCTATTGTTTGGTGGGTTGACATGCTGTACAATTTTGCATGTCTAAGTTTCGGTTATGAGCTTTAAGAACTTTATGGTCGCCTTGTTTATTTCTGTCACTATATGTTGTTGAAGTATATTAGGCATTAAGGCTACAAACAGCACCTATCATTCTGATACATTATTACAAATCTAAAATCTACACTGAAGTTTTCGATTCTGGGTTACTGTTTATAGTTCAATTTCATTTGCCACTGAGTGATCCTTTATATTGGCTCTGCTTATGCCTTATGTTCTCCCATTTTTAGCCAGTCTGCATTTCTGTGAGCTAAGGGTTAACCTAATGACCTTTTACATTGTTGTATGAGATGACCTGTTTCTGTTTCATTTCTCTCACCAATCTTCACGCTCATGGTTGTGGGTCTGAACCAATATAGTTGCATTGTCTGAACTATATTTCATATCATGTGTACGCACCTGCTTTTCTGCAAGAACTGTATGCTTGAGTACAAAATGGGGGATTTACCTTAGGTACAATAAGTAATTAAAATGATTTTCACAAAATTATGAGTACGATATAAGAAATATTGTTTTATTTGGTAAATTAAGATCCAGATAGTGGATCTATTTATATGTCATGAATGGATTTCTAGTGCAATGTATATGTCATGAATGTTTTAATTTTTAATTTTTTTTTTTTTACTTATGACAAGTATATATTTGCCGTTGCCATAAAAATGAAGTTAGATTCTGAGAATTTTATTCATTAATAACATGTTTGTTTTTATGTATACCTTTTCAGGCAATGGTGAAATCATTTGAAGTTTCAGAACTGCCAGGTATCCAAAGCACTTAGATTCAGGTGGAAAGAGAACTTTTGGTGATCTGAATGATGCTAATGTATATTTTAAACTTATTTTCAGTGAGGTTGGCAAAATTTATTTTCAGGAAACAATGGGTTGTAGCTGGTGCAGACGACATGTTCATCCATGTCTACAACTACAATACCATGGACAAAGTTAAAGTTTTTGAGGCTTATACTGATTGCATCAGATATGTTGCGGTCCATCCGACTCTACCATATGTGCTGTCATCATCTGATGACATGCTAATAATAAAACAGTGGGACTGGAATAAAGGTTGGATGTGCACTCAAATATTTGAGGGACATTCACACACTATGTGATGCAGGTTACTTTCAATCCAAAGGATATTAACACCTTTGCAAGTGCATCTCTTGACCGCACTACAGAGGTATGCCTCTTTACAATATTATTATATTATGCAGCAAGATGTTAGTTGCGACTCATGATGTGATCTTCTTTATTCATACTTACTCTGATTGCAGATATGGAATTTGGGTTCTCCAGATCCAAACTTGACACTTGATGGACATCAAAAGGGTGTCAACTGTGTTGACTACTTCACTGGTGGTGACAGGCCCTATTTGATTACTGGTTCTGATGACTCCACTGCAAAGGTACATTTTTGTACACCGCTGTATGTTTTGAATGTTTGGTTGCTCTATGCATTCCTATGATGGTGCATTTTATGGAAAAATAGGAGTGGGAATACCAGACGAAGAGCTGTGTTCAGACACTTGAAGGGCATACACATAATATTTCTGCTGTTTGTTTCCATCCTGAGCTCCCTATAATCATTACTGGATCCGAAGATGGTACGGTTCGTATATGGCATTCGACAACTTACAGGTAACATGTTTTTTATTTATCTCTATGTTTGCTTTTTGTAAGCAGTCGTTTTTTTCATCGTTAAAATTTGGCCTTTGATCTGAAGCACAGATCTAATCAGTTCCTCATAAGCCTGAATGCTAAACAACTAGTTTCTCATACATTTGGGCACAGCTAATTTTAATGTAAAGGCCTATGGGCATGACATTGGTATTTAACTTTCTGCTGTTATGGTTCAAAGTTCAAACCCATGGGAACTTATTAATTCCTTGTATGCAGATTAATCCAAAAGCTGCAGAGTCTCTGGCAGATCCTTCTGAATATCCAAATTTGTTTTGAAGACTGGCAGGTTGCTCTAACTGTAGAAAACAGCATTGCTTCTCAGAGGTACACATTATTACACAAAACTACTACGTTTTGTTCTAGAATATTGCTTATCAGAAGTTCAAAAAAAAAAGGAAAAATACATTGAATCACAGAAACTGTGTATTGGTTCCAAAGAGTAATGTCACCAATATTTATTGCATCTGCTCTGAGATGGAGACATGAGTACTGTGTCCTGAGCATCTCACAGTTTTTTATTAAATAAAAATTTTGCAATAACATGTCTTTATGTGCAGGGGCCATTATCCTCCTGCTGACCAGTACTTGAATCATGCTTAGAAGTCTGAGATGACTCTTGTGGAAGCTTTCAAAAGGATGCCAGTCATTAAGCACGAGGAACCTGAAGATGCAGTGGAGGAAAATGGAGAACCTGATGAAGAGGTAACTCAACTTCATTCTTCTATTGTCGATTTTCAACTGTGCACAATGGAGTTATTTTAGAAACTTGATATATATACTGATCCATTTTCACATCGGCCCATTCCTCATGTCTTGAATTATATGCAATTATTTCTCCTTGTTGATGGCTGTAATTTTTGTTAGCATTAGGAATAATAAATGTCATGGTTTTCAGGAACTGGAAGAGACTGAAATGCAGAACACGGATGATGCTGATGACCCTGAAGAGACAGTTTTAGTAAATGGGAATGAGGGTGAGAAACAGCAGGGTATGGACAATGAAGGAGCTTTGTCTTCCTAGAATTATTTGGCAAATGTGGGAAGCCCAAGTTTTGCATATGGTGATTCACTGTCTTTGAATTTTTGAATTTTAATACAAGTTTTGGGGAGCCCGCCCAATTAATCTCAGTACACACTATTGGCAATTAATCAGTAGATAAAAATTGCGAGAATTCAAAGCTGTTATAGGTTCTTTCATAGAAAAAGGCGCTGTTGTCTAGGTAAAAGGTAATGATTTGTATATGATATAATCATCATGGCAGAATACATTCACTTCATCAGGTAACATTGTTATCGGGGATTCCAAGTATTGAAATATGCTCTGGAACAGTGTTCCACTGAACACCCTGTTCATTGTTTGAAACTATGGTTCATAAAAATTATTATTCTGTTGCTGAAATGGTGCAGCATGTAGTACAACTGACATCTCTGCTAAGGTGACTGGATGCCTGGAGAGTTCACCATAGAACATGCTGTTCAGGATTACTAGTAGGAAACATCAGAGATGATTCGTAGCGCCATAAAGTTGACCTGGGGGCGTCCGGTCTGATCTAGCATGTAGTCATGCTACCTGGAAAGTAGAAACCATCCACCTCCAAGGACCTAGGTCAGAGGAAATGCGATTCAGCCACCTGCCACCAACAGCACCGTAGAAAAGAGAGGACACTACCAGCTTCGAAATGATTCACTTCCATGAGTCTCCATATCAACAAGGACGCTGGAAAAGAGTGGCACGCCCATGTCCATGCGTGGTGAATGAATTCTATGGTAACATTGGTGAATTCACATGATAGCTGCTTTTGACGAAGACGAAGAGGTTCAGTTCAGTTCACTCGGGAATCTGTTTGGTATGTGTGGCAGGCAACCCAACTCTCTCACTTTTTGTTTTTCTTCTCTATTCTCAAAAGTCTCAAATCTCTTATCATGCCATCGTGACATACGATGCTCATAGCTATGAGCGTATCTGACGCGTAGTGGACACAGCCTCCGATCGAATCCGTGGAGACGGAACAAAGTAACCCTGGGAGGGAGTTTTTGATTGATTTGATGCGATGCCAACGTGATTCCTGAGGAAAACAAGGCTGGACATGGCACCTGTGAGCGAGGGAGAGATGTGAAGCATCAAGGCTCCGGGACAGCGAAAGCCAAATCCTCTGAGGGCGTCGCCTTCTGTATAGTATATATATGACAGGCACAACACTGAAGACACATGCCAATGCCAGTCGGCAGCACTCAGTCACGAGCGAACATCCCGATCGAACTTTGCTCCTGTCATCCTTGTCTCTCTCCAGATTGGATATATCATCATGTGGAGTTTTGTTGTTCTTATCTTCACGCGGTTCCGACCTCTGACGGCCGCGGCGGCGCAGTGCCGTGGGCATCTCTCGAAGATTGCGTGGATTTGTTACGATCGATGCCAAGACTTCAGAGATGCATCACTGCACTGCACGGCTTAAACTGCTCCTGAACCACGCACGTTTTATTCCTTCCTTGGGGCCGGGGATCAACTACAAGACTACAAGCACGACAGATTCAGTCATTCAGATCTCACGCCGTCTTCTGGTAAACAGTTTCAAACTCGGATTGTATGTAGTTAGTTGGCCACGGATTCAAACTCAGATTATACTTTGCCACAGATTCAAACTCAGATTATATACTTCGCCACCGGCTTTAATCTCAAACTGTAGTCTTTCCACGGCGCAGCTGGATTCAGAACACTGTCTCTGAATTACTAACGAACAGATACCTGCAGTGTTCGGATTTTGGACCGTGATAATGAATGGCATGATGAAATTTCTGTTCCACAGAAAGCATGAAAAGATTCAGACAACGATGCGCATTTTGTTACTACGCTAGCGGGGGCGGGGGGGGGGGGGGGGCTAACGGATCCATATGTATCCATTGTGCTTGTGCGTCGCATCGTGGACGAACGAGAGGATGTTGGTGGCCATCCTGTGCTCTCGTTATCACGACCATCCTTTCTCATAAGCTCCACTCCAGGTCTCCCCAGCACTGATGTAGCTATAGCCGTAGCTGGAGAGGAGTGCAACCACTGTCCTGGTCAACAAGACTACAAAAGTGAGGAAAATATCCTCCTATCAAAGGGCACGTTCTTGTGGTGAGTATCTTCGTTTGTGTATATATATGGTGCACGATTAATTCATTTAACTGCACTATATACTTCTGAATAAGTAACAATTATTACTAGTCTGCAGTTGCCCTATAGGCTCTAGATTACTAAGCGAAACACAAGTGGCTGACGAACGGGTAATAGAGTGTTTGGTTTGCAAAACGAAATAGTTTATTATCATACAATTTCTCATTTTTTATTTGATTTGACTCGAAAAATAAAACGAGTTGATTCATCATCACTTAATTTATTACACATCAGAAGCTAGGAATTAATAGAATCTTTGGTATGAGGAAGTTAGCCATTTTAAATGGGGTGGTGCATCATGGCTCTATTCCTCGATTTTGGTAAAATGATTTCATTCATCATACTATTATTCCCAATTATTAGCTTATGAGGAATAAGGTGAGAATGGATCAATACATTTCATCTCATAAACCAAATAAAAAAGTAAGGAGTAAGAAGACAACGAACTAACCCATTCCTTGACCTTAACCCTAATTGCACCACTCGCCCACCGCTCCCACCTCCCCATCAGGTTCTGCCCCCTCCTAACCACCACGAATCATCACTAATCCATCCGATGCGCCTCCTCATGCCATCTTCTTTATTTGCAGCTAAGCTCTTGATTCATCATCACCAGCCATCACACTAATTTGGTTTTGTATATCTATTACCATGACACCCTCCATTTTTTGCCTCCCCCAACCGCCTTTCCCCTACAACTCGACTAGTGGTGCCACCATTACCTTATCCCACAGGCCATAGTGCCCCTAGTTCGCCACCATCACCATCCCAACGATGATCTCCCCCGACGATACCTCTAGGCTTGATGGAGGTTTATGAACCATAAACTCTAACTCTGCACTTTAAGGGCATCCACAATGTAGCTAGAAAGTACTCCATAAGTATTTAAATATTTTGCATCAGCTATCTGAAATACGATGGAAGTAGTCTATAGCCAAGACATAACAAAAGCTATATCTGTAGGGGCTTTGCTGTAGTACATCCAAATAACTATGAGCCATTCATTTGATTTGATCGGATGTTTAGAATCACATATTACTTTATACGAGGTAATAGGTGAAATAAGAAAATTTTAGATATAAAGATCCTTTTCTAGATCTAATTGATATATACATGATGTATTAGATATGATTAATCTTTTTATTTTTGCAAGTTTAGATATAACATAACTTAATTATTACTATTTTTTCATGTAGTTCTTGTAACTCAGAAATGCTACATGCGTGTACATATGCCCAAACGCTACCTCACACATTTAATTATGTAACACGTGTATTATCGTGTAATATGTTTTGCTCAATTGACGTGTTAGCTATTAATATTCTTCTTGTATGTACAATTTTAGCAAAACTAAATATATTATAAAAAGAATTTGACCACTTTGAAGATTAAAAAAATATCATCAACAACCCGCTAAAACTGTTTATGCGCGTACGTGTCCGACAAACATGTTCAACCTCCATAAAAAATTATGTCCTCAATATACCTAACAACTATGTGTTTTATTTCAAGGTCTTCTTAATTTTATATTATAATTTCATTCGAGTTATCATGATCTGCACACTTGATTATATGTAATATATAGGTTAACGTGTAACATATTTTAGATCACTAGAATTTACGGCACAATAATTATTTGTGCACAGGATTTCTAGGGTCCATTGACTAATTTTTTTTTGAACCGCTATAAATTTAATATATCGGTATCGTAAGTATATGAATTACAGAATGTAATTATGAAAAAAAAAGAACATAAAGAGTTCATAAAATAGAATAGTATAGCTTTCTTAACATAGAATCAGTGGGAAATATTACATTTTACATACCCATAATGGTTGAAGAACGATACGTCGCTGCCTTCATATTTCTAGACAAGAGAAGCAATATCACCACTTGTCTGTTTGCCAATTGATGAATCGTTGCTAGAGGAGGAAACTAGAGAAGCTGAAAGAAAAAGGAGAAACGTGTACAGAGTAGGGGTCTTTGGCTTAGCAAAAGCAAATAGCAATCGAGCCTTCATCTTAGAACTTAGGTTTTTTATGTACGTACCTGCTGGCTGCTGAGCTGCTACTCACTGCTTAGCGTTTCCCGACGTTGTCCTCGTGGAGTCGTCGCAACGCCGCGCCATGCTCGATGGCCGCACCTGCGCTCGCCGTAGCAGTGTCGCCCGCCGCCGAGATGCCGACCTTCAGGATTCACAGCTGCACCGCACGCAGGAGAATACGGACGGACGACGCGAATACGGGGCCACGCAGAATTCAGAAGGCCTAGTGACGTGAAATCCCAGTGCAGACTTGATCCATGGGCTTTGGTTGGGCTGAGCGCAGGGTGGTCCGTGGCCCACAGGGACCACCCTGTAGCTCCGCCTACGTTGTTGATCAATTGCCGTTGAGTTGTAGTATGTTGGATCACATAGTAACTATGCCGCAACTGATCTGCTTTGTTTGTGTTGCCTAATCAGTTTTTTCCTCTATAGAAACTACTGTTAAAACTATGCATTGGAGAGAGTGGTTTTTAATTGTGAGGTCTTATAACTATAGAAACTATGGACAGTTTCTGTATTGAGAATGCTCTAATAGCATCATTCTATTCAGTGGTGTACTACAGTATGTTTGTCATGTGGTCTGGTTACTTTGTTAATCTTGAATGATGCATGTCTCGTAACCACAAAAGGGCATGCGTGGTAGTATGTGCATATCATTCTGCTGCAGCAGGCCAGCAGGTATACTCCGTCATCATATAGTACTAGGTACGGTATAGCAAGCGACGCGAACCCGCCGATGGAGACGGAATGCATGCGTGTCGTCCAGACGCGGCGCCACGAGCGCGCAGCCGCGTGTGCTTGCACGTGGCACATTGGCAAGTTAGGCGGCCGGCCGGCGCGCTTCGGTTACGTTCCTTGCCTGCCGGCTGTTGCTGCCCGCAGGTTTTTCGCCGGCGCTTGCGTGCTCTGCCACCGCGCCACACACGTTTGATCAGCCCTGGGCGACGGCGACGGCGACGGGTCGTTCGTTCAATTCCGCCGCTCACCTCCACGTGAAATTAGGCCGCCGGCCGGCTTGCCGGCTTTCCACGTGCTGCCTTTCAACATATGGGGAGACGCGACCATCAGGAAGAGAGAAGAACGAAGCTACGTTCGTGTTCCCTAGCTACGTCCGTCCACCAAAATATGGAAACGCTAGCTAATTAACTCACTCATTGGCATTGCATTGCACGCGCATATGTTCCGTGAACAAAGGCCGTCCGATTGGTAAAAGCCCCTTTTGGAGAACACACTACGTACCGCTGGTGGTGGTGGTGGTTGAAACCCTTACTGCGCAGAGAATCTACCACGAATATTCCGACCCACAAGGACTAAAAAGGACGTATGATGACAGAGTATGGAGTCGCCAATAAAGGCTAGCTAGCTGCCTCATTCATGATTAAAGGAAGGACAAATAAAAGCGAGGTCAAATGCTACCTACAGATGAGCTACGATGGTGAGACCATTCTTTCATCTTTCATTTCTCGAGCAGTATAATTTTATGGTACCTTGGACGACAAACTTTGCCGTTCCACACATTTAATTTGATTTTATTATCGCTTGCGTAAGTGCGGATATATGTTCCTCTCCAACGTACACAATCCTAGTACATTTCCAACCAACCTTTGCATGCATGCGGCCATGGAGAGGCTGTCAAAGTGTCAAGGCCGCTCGCTCGCGTCGCCGACCACTCGCCGCTTCCCTCCCAGAGGAGGGGGGGAAGGATTGGAGCAGAACGAGCAGCGCAGTGTAGGTGCGCGCTGTGGTAAAGGGGATTCTCGAATGGGCCGAAGGAAATGTGGACGGTTCGTGAAAAACAAAAAATAGGTTTTTGTTGCTGTCTTGCCTTCTTGCCTTCTTGGTCGTGATTCGTGACACCAAATCTAAACCACCAGACACTCCAAATCGAGGATCTAGATTACTGTGACCAGACAACATTGCCTGAACAACAAAAGTAAAATATATAAATAAACCCTATATGCATGCATGCATCCATTGATCCGCAGTGAGCTTGATGTGGTTGCCAGAATTTGCTGGACCGATCGATGTTGCCGCTCCGCGGAAGCATCTCCCATTGCATATACGAAATTGCTTGATGATCAGTCAGTTGTTGATCTAATAATCTCGCGTGTCACATATTAAAGTCGATCGATATCATATACCATGCCCACTGTGATACAAGAAAGTCCAAAGATCGAATGGAATTCAAAAGAATGAAAAAAGGCGAACATTTCTTTATTTTGGTGTGCAACGAAGGACAGCCGTTTCTTTTCTACGAACAAAAGAAAAAAGAGGAACTTTGACCATTAAACATAAACAGCGTGCATTTTCCCCCCTCATGTTAGGTTAGCTTCTACAAATGTTGACATATAGTCCATGTTAGATTGTGGTTCGTCAAAAGAAAAGCTACTAGATTTTTTGAGTGGATATATCAGTCATGAAACGACTTGGGTGCCCTAATTGTACATCTTATATATACTTTGGTAATATTTCGACATCCATAGCAAAGTTTCATACAATTGATGACCCAACGGGCTTGTGCTCCAAAAACAGAACAAGATTACTTGAAGCAAATTAAGGGTAAGTGGTTTATTTAGCCAAATAGATATAGTACTAATTCTTCTACATTAAAATATGTAGACAGTTATACGTGTGTAATAATTGATGTATGCAACATTTGACAATGTGGTGCTTAAAAAAAAACACTTCCAAATTCCTTTTGGAATGATCATCGCCAATCCACCATTATTCAGTACTCGCCTATTATGCCGAGATAACAGCAGGTCACATACAGGCATGCACACTACTACACAAAAAGATTTTGCAAGGCACTTCAAAAATGAGCTCGGAGGCGGTTTTTGAAAAAAACCGCCTCGGTTAATAATTCCCAATCCAGCCAATGGCCAGGCCGCGGCAACCGCCTCGGTTAATGATTAACCGAGGCGGTTTTTATAACAAAACCGCCTCCATTAATATACATTAACCGAGGCGGTCAAGTTAGAGTAACCGCCTCGGTTAATGCATTAACCCAGGTGGTTTTTTAACCGAGGCGGTCAAGTTAATGGACATTAACCGAGGCGGTTTTTATAATAAAACCGCCTCGGTTAATAGTTTAACCGAGGCGGTTAGAAAACCGCCTCGGTTAAGGCCACGATTAACCGTGACCTTATCTTCGAGGCGGTTACAAAAACCGCCTCGGTTAACCAAAAATAACCGCCTCGGTTAAGTTTTCTGCAGTAGTGGCAACACGAGCAAGATTTTTCAAACATTACAGTGACATCGTTTCAAAGTTCAGAATGACTCCTTTTCTTACTTAACTAAGTTTATGTGTCCATTAATCTAATTAAATTAAATAAAATCCTAAGACTCATGTTTAATGCTAAGAGTTATGTGATTAATTAATCTCACATGGGAATGCGAGAGTGACACGTATGTCGTCATGCACCTGATGATTGCATAAATTGTTCTCTTCACACGCCTATCATAGTACAGTTGGTATACACATCACTACCTAAGGTCTGCAAGCACAAATAAATTAAATCGTACGTAAAGATGATCATTTGTTGATCTCATAATCTCGCATGTCAAAAAGTCGATCGGTCTCATATACCATGCCACTATGGTACAAGAAAGTCCAAAGGTCGAATTGAATTCAAAAAATAAAAAAAGTAGGACGAACAAAAGGAAAAAAAAAGAATAAAGATGATCTTTGACCTTTTAAATGTAAGCAGCGTTTGTTTTTTTCCTCATGTTAAGCTAGCTTTTACAAATTAGGATAAAAGATTGGCATATAATGAATGTTAGATTGTAGTTCTTGTAAAAAAAAAACTACTGGAATTTTGGATTTTTGTATCGATCAATCTAGTCATATGAAACAACCTAGGTGCCCCTGATTATATTATACATCTTATACTTTGGTAACATTTAGATATCCACAACAGAGTTAATTTTGTACCAACGATGAGCTTGTGCTCTAGAAGCATAACAAGATTACTCGAAGCAAAATATATGTAAAGGTAAATGACTTTTTTTATATGGTTCATCAAAAGCATGCTACAGTTACACACTCTCTAAGTACAGTTCCTCTTAACATTTCGTTTAGAGGAGCATTACTAGGAAATAAGCTGCTAGAATTGAACAAACCTTGTAGCAAATTAAATGCATGCATATCACTATATGCATACACCACAAACTTACACATCCATGTGTCCTTAAATAAGTGTCATTCTTATTTTTTGAGAAGTCAAACACTTTTTATTTTGACTAAATATATAAGAAAATATTAATATTTATGGTATATAATTAGTATCATTAGATATATTGTTGAACATATTTTTATATAAATTTATTTCAAGATACAAATATTATTTTTATTTTTTGTAAATTTAGTCAAAGACCGCCACGAATACCGCGATGTTTATTTAGGGAATGAGGGTGTAGTAGACACTAAGAGAGCCTCACATGGAAACAAAAAGCTGGCTACAGCTAGGATAAGACACACGTGACAGGTTCACATGTCAAATTTTCAGAAAAGAAACACATGGGCTTGCCTAGTACGGAGCACTACTCTATTAGCATGTGCTAGTTTTGGTGCTGCACGTTTCTATCTATTTGAGGGTGAGTTTTCTGGCCGACAGTTTTACCGAACTGACCTCTAATATCGTATCCCCACCACAATTAGGGTTGGCAATAGATGCTATAAATACGTGCATTTAGTTACAAGGTGACTTCGGCTAGCTCTAGATGCACATTCTTCGCTACAATTATTCAAAATAATGTTCCTCAAGATTTGTTAGAAAATTTAGGATAGGCCGGGCACCTTTGGAAGGAAGATATCTTTTGATTCCATGCATGGACGATATAGATGTAAGTACCACTCTATATGTTGTAAGTAATAGACATGCCTTATCATCATTGAAATGTAGCTGCTTGGTATCATGGCTTCGTTCTGGGTGCTCTTGCCACAACTGATGGTCCAGAAGCTGCTATCTTAACACGAGTCAAGAGAAAGTGCACTAATTACCCACTTGTGTTTGTATTATTCTCCTATTCTTTAGATTAAGGCTAATTAGTTATATCGTTATGATTTTTTATGCTAGGATGTCGTCTAAACAGAAGAAATTCCTTCTGATTAAGTGGCACATATAATAGGGTGCCTCTGTGGTCGAAATTTAGTATTTAGAAAACTATCATGCTCTTACGGGTGATCAGGCACTGTGTTTAGCATCCATTTCCCATTAAATTATTCAGAGTTGGAGAATAAATGCCAAACCCTTCCTCAATGGAAAGCAACTATAGCTCGGGTACGCTCCATCCAAACAGCATGTCTACACATGTTACTTGCCTTGGCACACGTGTAGGCTCCAGTGCACAGTACGTACACGTGGCACACCCAACGCTTATTACTAGTACTAAAATAATAAAAGTTTGTTTCATGATAAATATATAATGTCCTGGATATGGACACAGAGTGAACCTATACTAATCATTCCCCAGCATGTTAATTAATCTCATCATGATAAAATATATGGCCACCCCACTGAACACAAATAAAGTGATCCTTGCCCAGGGAACCAAAACCCCACCAATTGCGTGACCATGAACCATGGATTCTGGAATCCAACACCCAAGGGGGAAAAGATATTCACCTTCCACCAGGTGTTCTTTTACGTGAGTGATGAATCTTCCTCTTGTGTTTCTTTTGGAAACTTGGAGTGGAGTGGATTAAGAAAACTTGATTCTCGGTCTCACCTTTGTGAATTACTGATTTTGGAAAAGTACAGGTTTGAATTAAGAAAAGAGGAAGACAAGAAACCATAAATTCATAAAGGTTGAACCAAAATTCTTTTTTTTTTCAAGTATATATGGAAGCATTCATTTTACTGGTAAGTAACTTAGCTTGGTTTTAATTAAAATCTCATTTGTACCGAAAGTTCCTTTGAGCCTTGTATGCCGTAGTTGTTGCTAAGCAGTCAAATTATGTTATTGGTGGGTTATATATGGAATGACACTACAATTAGCATGGTTCAGTTTGGCATATGCAGACATGTACTAAATAGCATGATTGTTTAGCAATTTATTATCAGTCAATAGAATCCAAGACTTTTCACTAGCGCTTCCAAGAAGAGCAAACTCTCACAATCACATCCAAATTTCAACCACCACACCTTTGTCTCCCACATCCAAACCCTTGCAGCACACACAATCCTTTCTTTCCGCTCTTTCCCTGAAAAAATAGACTTGGCAAGACTTGAATGATCATGAAGACTAGATTTTCGATATGTCATGATAGACACAAATGTTTTGAGTTTATTATCATAGACATGGATAAAAATGTTGCATTGCATTTATTCAGATAAGCCACATGTCAGATCAGGGTTGAGAAAAATTTTGGAGACATGAACAATGGTTTGCGGAAAAATGCAAAAAATTGCATATCACAAGGTTAGATGTTTTCGTGTACCCCTATAATCCATATCTCCAATATAATATAATGGTTGTTTGAAAACACATGCATGATTTTGGAGAGGGCACTTAACAGCAATAAATGATTAATATATAGGCTTCTTCTTCTAACTTTATATTTGTATTTTCTTTTTTAAAAATCAAAAGCCTGAATTTCTTAGACATCACATTCTAAGAGGTCAGAACATATCCTGTTTTGAAAACTTGGGTGGAGTGGATTCTCTTGCAGGAGCAGAGTTGTTAATATGTTAGTCCAAGTGTAGTTTCTTGTGTTCTAGTTCAAGAAAGGAACGACGTGAAACCAGAAATTCACAAAGGTGAGACTGAGAATCAAGCTTTTTTTTTTTTCATATCTCTTTGTATGGAACACCTATTTTATCTTAATGAAGGAAGAACACTTATTTGCTACATGTAACTCCATGTTTTATGGGTGTTAAAAAAAGCATATTTCAACAATCACAAAAATAAACCACCACCGTCCCTTTGTCTCCCAACCAAACACATGTGCTAACACACACTCTGTTTTCCGCTCCTCCCTGTAAAATAGATCATGTCTTAGAGATTTTTTTTCTAGTGCAAAAATGTCTATTTTTATGCTAAGGTGTATAATGGAATCTAGTTATTATTTTGAGTAATTAAAATCTTACTATATTAGTTAATAGATTTTTCTAACTTTTAATTTGTTATTTCCTTTTAATAAAAATCAAAAGCCTAACTTTCTTAGACACCACATTCTAATAGGTGAAACATATCCCCTTTTGAAAAACTTGGGTTTACAGATTCTTGAGCAGAGTTGTCAATATTTTAGACCAGTGCTCCAATGGAGATTCCAATTCAACAAAGGGCCGACATGAAACCAGAAATTCACAAAGGTGAGATTGAGAATCAAAGTTTTTTTTTCTTTCATATATCAATGTATTTATGTATGGGAACACTTATTTTATCTTACCAAAAAAAGGAATGCTTATCTACTGACATGTAACTCTAGGTTTCATGGGTTTAAAATTCTGAGTCTTTGCATTTTGTAGCTGTTGCCGTGTATGAAGCCAACAACTCAGCAATACGGATTACGTTATTATTGGAGTATTGTAGAGTTGTTGTGGGAATCAAACGACTCTAGTGGTCGAGTGACGTTTACCCCTACCGGACAGGGTTCAATTTGACGAGTCATTACCAGCTTTGTACAGATCAAACAGCCGGATTCTGAGATTGTTCGATAAAAAGAATCCATTCCAAAAAGCAGATTCCGACAGTCACACACAAATTAACCACCACCGCTTTTGTCTCCTAACCAAACACTCCCTTTTCCACCCCTTCCCTGTAAAATTAGACCGGTCTCAGGGATTTTTTTCCTAGTGAAAAAAAGGCCTGAATTGCCACGAAGCAATTCTCGTTTCATTACTTGAGAAGAACTACAACAATTGGTCACATCCTTCAAAAACTCTTCCCCCTCCCCTGCATCTGCATCGATGAGGTCAGAGGAAGAAGAAGAGAGGCGGCCACCACCATGTTTGTTATTCGTCCTGCCCTACCACTACCACCATTACCAGTAGTCTCCGTCTCTGTTTCCGTCTCGGCGTCTTCCCTAATGGAAATGGAATGGAACACTACAAGCCTCCTCCGAGAAGCACTCGCTTCTTCTTCTTCTACTGCTGCTGCTTCTGCTGGTCAGAAGACCCGTGCCCCCATCCTCTGCTCCGATCGACAGGCTCACGGCTGCGCCGGTTTGCATTTCCCCGCCGCGACGGCCTCGGCTACGCTGAAGAAGAGGCGGTCCGACCCGAACGTCTCGCCCACCGCCGAGTTGAACATCCTCTCCGCCACCGATCCCACCGGGTTGGCAAGCACCAGCTGCAACCAAAATTCACCATCCCTGTTAGTATTAGTAATTTGGCAATTCTTCATCGATGAACAGAAAGAACAGCTTGGCAACACCAGAACCCAGCTGTGTAGTGTAGTGTAGTGTACCTCGATGTTTCTCTTGTCCAGCACCTTCTTCAGCTCCGACAGCGCGTCTAGACCGCTCGTGTCGATCGCCGCGACAGCTGCAAGAATTCAACAAGGTTGTCAGCTAGCTAGCTCATTAATTCATTCATGCATTCACTGATCGATCAGCTAGCTAGCTATAGTAGCTGCTCACCGCTCATGTCGAGGACGACGCATCGGATGGAGGGGAGGTTGGACTTGAGCGCCCTTTCCTCCTCATCTCGGAGGTACCGCATGACCCGCTCCACCAGGTACATGGAGTTGGCGAAGTAGATGGCGGACTCGACGCCGACGACGAGGAACGCCGGCACGCGGACGGCCTCGCGGTACTGCGCGACGCTGCGGTAGCTCTGCGTGCCGGGGACGAGGCCCTCCACCACCAGGTTCGGCCGGGTCACCTGGAGCAGGATCTTGAACAGCGAGATGCCGACGGCGATGGCGAGCCCCATCTGCACGGACACCAGCAGCACGCCCAGGAACGCCGACGCGCACGCCAGGAAGTCCAGCTTGTCCACCTTCCACAGCTTGGCGGCGCCGCGCACGTCGATCAGCCCCACCACCGCCGTGATGATGATCGCCGCCAGGATCACGTTGGGCGTGTAGTGGAACAGCGGCATCAGGAAGAGGAGCGTCACCAGCACCGCCGACGCCATCACGATGTTGGACACCGCCGTCTTGCACCCGGCGCTGTAGTTCACGGCGGAGCGGGAGAAGGAGCCCGTCGTCACGTAGCAGGAGGCGCAGGAGCCCGCCATGTTCATGATCCCGATCGCCATCATCTCCTTGTTCCCGTCCACCTGGTAGTTGTTGATGGATGCGAACGTCCTGCCCACTGCAATCCCTTCCTGCAAATATTTTTTTTTTGTTTTTATTAAAATCTCCTTCAGATTCAGCTCGGTAAAAATCAAAACTTTCATGATCAAATGAAATAAAAGTCACATGTGTCTTACAGTTAAGGACAGGATGCCTGTCATGATCCCTGTTTTGATCGTCAGCGCCACGTAGGAGCCACTGAAGGTGAGCATGTTCACTGAAGGAGGGTTCACTCCCCTGGGGAGGACGCCAATCTGTGTTTTGCAGAGATTGAAACCATTTTGTTAAGAGAAAAATATTTATTTAATTTACAGATGAATTAACGAATAATGATTGGTGAGGTCTGATGGGAACTGATTCAGATTGGCTTTACTGAAGATACTTACAACACTGATGCTTGGGGACTTCCAGATGAAGGAGAGGATGGTGGAGATGATCACTGACGCCAGGGGAGCACCTGCTGATACCCAGAAAAGCTTTGGATTCCTTGCGCTCTGAAAAAAAAAAAAGATACAGCGATAAAAATTAGTGGTTGATAAGTTTGTCTGTCATTCGTTGCTTTTATAATCCTAACAAGACAAAATAGATAGAATTATGTATACTATTAGATACTAGAATTTTCAGAGTGGAATTGTCAGGCTGGCACTTTTAATCATATCATACCAAGTGACCAGGAGCAGCGTCATTCTTAAGCAATATTCTCTGCAGCTAGCTAAAGAGTGATGAAACTATGTTCTCTGCAGCTAGCTAAAGAGTGATGAAACTATGGCCACATGTCATGAGTGATGGCGAATCATTTGCAATCTTAACTCTCATGGAGATGCCTGTCAATCCTCTTCTGTAGATATTGGAATTTGGGAAATATCACAGATGGCCATGGCCAACTTGTTGCATATAGCAGATGACACATCAGAAGCCAAATCAGACTTATTCTCCCCAAAAGGGCATTGAGCGAGGTTCCACTGGTGCTTTGTCAGAATAGATGCTAAAGCCACAAGGCACAAGCAGACATCTTACTCTGTCTGATACATGTGGTTTAGTCATGTGAATGCTCGCTAACATTCTATCTACACATACAATTGGTGCTTGCAAGTTCACACCAGACTATTATAAGAATTCAAACAAAGTGCTCTGCTTCAAAATACATGTGTGCTTCAGCAATACATGCTTTGGTTCTTGTTTACTTAATAAAACACTGGTGCTTTTCTTTTTAAAATCAAAAGGAAACAAAATGATGCTCTAAACTATTCCCAATTTATAATAACACACAACATTAAAGAGGAAACACTTTTTGGCACCATGTGCTCAGTCCATTGATATCTTGGGAAGATTAGGCCCTGGGCAAGGACAACTTTTCTTGGCATACCAACTGTTTAGCCGAGTCAAGTAACTCTGAATCCTTTTTTCTTTAGTGTACTGCACACAGCAGAACTAACTTGGGTAGCTAACTGAAACCGTTCAAAAGGTCCTAAATTAGGGAACTAGCCCATGCTGTTTTTTGCTATAGAAAATATTTCTTTTACTGCAACAATGTGTTCAACTTAGGGATTCTATTTGCGATAAGGTAAATGGATTTAAAGTTCCTTTTCTTTTTGGGTGGGATGTGGGAGGGGATATGTCAACATTACTAGGTCCCAATAAGCAGGAGCTGGCTGCTAATCACTCCCACTAATTATTGGGAATTTCTTAAACTATATGCAGTGGAGTCAAAATTCCTTGTTAGTGGCAGGCACCCTTTGGGTCCCTCCATGAACTTGGTTTGAATCACCACCTTCCCTTTTTGCAGCCCCATCTTTCCTAGAAGCTAAGCTAAGCTAAGCTACCTGTCCATCCCCATACACACCATGGTCAGAAAAATGGTAAAGAATTTTGCCGACTGATGATTAACCAATCAATCTAACTGCATCTGCCCTTTAGCAGCAGTTCTTTTTAATTTAAGAAAACAAAAGGTAACAGAGATCAGATTCTACCCGGTTTTACACTGGTCGGTGTCGCGGGAGAAATGCGAAACCACTTGCACAAACGGTCCGTGGCACATTTTGTATGTGCGGCCATTGTTACCCTACTACTAATAGTAATTAACTGTTTAATCTTAGCAAAAAAAATCATTTTGTTTTGACTCTGTTCTTTGATGAGGATTGTGATGACTAATCAGGTGGAAATGGAATCCGGTAGTACATGGTTCAAATGATTAACCATAACCAAATGATTAAAGAGGAGAATTAGAGAGAGCTTACGATTTGGCGCGTGAGGAGGAGGATGGCGAGGAAGGTGGTGCCCATGACGATCGTCTGCCACTTCCACTGCATCCATTGATCGTCGTCACGAGAAGTTGCGAGAACGAGGACGGTTTGTTGCGTAGCAGCTGGGTGAATTGTGCAGCAGATGCAGACAGGCTTTCTGCTCTGTCCGTCTGTCGTTGCCGGCCGGATCGATCGGCACCGGCGGGCGACGACAGAGGGGGGGAGCAGAGAGCACGAGGGCGTACCTCGTCGTGGCGGTTGACGACGGAGCGCATGACGTCGACGAAGCCCATGTGGGAGGTGAAGTGGACGATGCCGAGCAGGCCCTTGAGCTGCTGCAGCGACACGATGACGGCGGCGCCGCCCATGAACCCCGTCAGGGTCGCCTTGGACAGGAAGTCCACGATGAAGCCCAGCCTGCGATGCATGCATGCGTCAGCTGCTCTGCTCTGCCGCGCCGGCGCCGGCGCCGGCTGATGGAGATCGCCGGCAACCAGCGGCAATGGAACAGTGTCCGTTCCTTCAGAAATCATCAGAATGGCACGACGCCACGACGACGCACCTGAGGAATCCCAGGGACGCCTGGAAGACGCCGGCGAAGAAGGTGGAGGTGAAGGCGAGCTGCAGGTACAGGATGGGCTGCTCGTCCGGCGACACGGCCTCCCGGAGCATGGACCCCATCACCAGCGACGCGATGGACACCGGCCCCACCGCCAGGTCCCGCGAGCTCCCCAGCAGCGAGTAGATGAGCGGCGGCACGAAGCTGGAATCTGCTTGCAATTGCAATTTGCATGCATGCACCAAACAAGATCAGAGATTGCGGTGACTCCTACAAATTTGCAGTTGCAGGAGCAAGAGCAGGATGAAGAAACTCACATAGGCCAATGATTGGCGGCAGGTTGGCGAGCTTGGCGTAGCTGATTCCCTGCACGGCGACGGCAACGACAACGGCGACGGCGACCGTGTTAGAGTGAGTTAATGCGCGCCGCACGCCGGCATGGCCGGCCTATATTCTGGGCCAGTGCCATAAAAAACCGTGCCAAAAGTAGCTAGGAATTGAATGAATGAAGGCGAGAAGAAGAAGCAGAGCGCTGGGCGCGTCCACGTGCCTGCGGGATGGCGAGGCTGGCAATGGTGAGGCCGGCGACGAGGTCGGAGCGGAGGAGGCGGGGGCTGTAGGCGGACCCCCACTGGAAGATGGGGAAGAAGTACTGGAGCGCCAGCACCAGGCGCCGCGCCGACGACTGGTGCTTGAACTGGTGCAGCGGGTCGTCGGGGAAGAACACCTCGGCGAGCCGCTGCCGCAGCGCCTTGGCCGTCGTCCGGCGCTCCGGCAGCGACACCTTGTGCAGCTCCAGCACCGACGCAGGCGCGGTGCCCTGCCGCGTCACGGGCGCGTGGACCGCCGGCGCCGGCGGTGGCGCTGCCGCGGCCGCCGCCGCTGCGGAGGCAGCGGGCGGCGGCGCCTCGACGTCGTAGGACAGGCTGTCGACCTTGTTGTTCACGACCATGCTGGCTGGCTGGCTGCTGGTCGGTGGCGTGGTCCGGCGGTTGTCGCCGGCAACGGCGGCGGCCGACGGCGATGCTTGTTGTTGGTTTGGGATTTTAATCCGTGCCCTCAATCAATCGCTTCCCTCCTGCAACAAGGGCGGAGGAGTGAAGAAGAGGGAGGTGTTTGTTGTTGCCGTGTTGGCTTGCTCGTTGGATGGATTCTTGCGGAGGAAGAGGAGGACGGCGTGGCGCCTTTTATAGGGAGAGGGAGGAAGGAGCCCAGAGCACGAGGCGGGAGGGAGAGGGACAAGCCAGGTTTGGTTTGGTTTGGATCACCTTCACAGGCCGCGGTCGACGAGCGAACCAACACAAGAGAAAAGAGGAGAAGAGAGGAGAGACTACTTTACTTACTGGTGATTAATTTTGGGTGCGCCTATTACTGGCGAAATCTTGGAGGATTTGATTTTGAGGCATTATATGCACGAAATTTAATGGAGTGCTGTGGATGGTTTTGGAGGATTTTATTTTTTGGTCTTAATTCTTATTAATTAATGGGTACAGATGGTATAAAGCAACGAGATGTGTTGACTTCACTTTTGGAGGTGTTTGGTTTAAAGACTTGAGAGGCGAGATCTCACTTGTAAGAGAATATTCCTCGTAGATGCGGGTTTACACAGTTACTCAAAATCGAGCGGACTGGACCA
Source organism: Chrysopogon serrulatus (assembly GCA_015844335.1). NCBI lineage: Eukaryota > Viridiplantae > Streptophyta > Magnoliopsida > Poales > Poaceae > Chrysopogon > Chrysopogon serrulatus. The sequence continues at coordinate 85,265 of JADLZL010005752.1, read as the reverse complement.
ACCACTTCACCGCTCGGGCAAGCGTGGGCGAGGGGTGGCAGCATAGGCCATCGTGTTCACATGTGCAGACCAAATGAATGGCGCATTTGCGCATGCAAGCTAGTATTGGGGGGGGGGTGGTGGTAGGTGCAGCCGAGGTGCGGCGGCTTGGTTGTCGAGAAGTGGGCATGTGTGCAAGCGAGTTGCAACGTGTGGGGCATCGACAGTCGAGATGAGTTGGAGTGTGGGTGGCAGTGGTATAGACTAAGGCGCGGGAAAGGAGAAGAAAGCGTGAATGACATGTGGGCCTCATTTACCACAACCAAACTAAATGTAAAAACAACATTTGGTGTGTGTGTGTGTTTGGGTTGGGGGGAGAAACTAAGTTTGGAAAGAATGTGCTAAGATTTGTTGTATGTACTTCATAAGTTCTCAATATTTATCCGTAAGGTCAAAAGTCTGGATTCATAAGGGAGGTATTAAGAAATAAAAAAAAAGACCGTTGTGGGTATAACCAACATTAATAAAGGAAACAGAGTGGATACATACAAACAACTACTCTTTTGACTTCTTATGCATGGTCAAATATTTTTGACTAGATTCTCCTGTGTCCTTGGACTGGCATCGCTAAACAAGGGAGCAAGAGAACAAAACGTGATATGTCCTCTCCAATCTAAGAACCAATCTGGCATCCTAGCTTGGTAAATATACCAGCTTGCCAAATATCCCTCTCCAGCGCGTAAATATACGCGCGCGTATCGACCTTGCCATCGGTCCTTCGCACGGTGCCGCCTCTCCTTCCGCTTCTTCCTCCTGCCACGTGAGGACTTCTTCCCGTGCGACGATGTCTTCGACGATGGTCTCAGGCTATCCACACTCATGGACCTCTATATTCATCCTCTATCCATCCCAGTCATCAAGATTCTCTCCTTTATACCTTATTCTTCCGCATCCATCTATCCTCTATATTCATCCTCTACCACTGTGGGACCCACTTATAAAAACAATTTCTTTTTTCTCTTTTTTTCTTTCTTTTCTTTTTCCCCTTTCCTCCTTATCCATTCGCACCACACCACCGCCGCCGTCCTCCCCATCTCCGTCGCGCTCCCTCTCTCCTTTCGGCGCGTCTGCCTCCCACGCGGCCCGGCCGGCCGCCTGCCTCCTCCCCCCCCGGCAGCGCGCGGCAAAGCGGGCGCGCAGCGGCCCCTCCTCCCTCCGCGCCCGGCGGCCTTGGCGGCGGCGGCCGTCCACCTCCCTCTCCCGGCCTTTGCTCCGGCTTCCGCTCTCCCTTCCTTCCTCCCTTCTCCCCAACCGGCCGGGCGGGCTCGCAGGCGGCCCGGCGCCGCATGGGGCCCGCGCCCACGCAGGAGCGTACGGGACGCCTGTACCGCGCCAGGTTTGGCGTCGGGCGCGCGAGATTCCGGGCGCCACGTCGATTTCCCGGACGCTGCTGCGGCGTTTTCCGCCCGCCAAAGCGCGTACCGGATGCTTTCCTAGGACCCAGTGCGGATAGTCTCACGCTGTTTCTCTACTGGACTGCACAGCTGAAGGACCGATAGAAGGACCTGCACAGACTGCCGGCCTCGTGCTGCTTCTCTACGCCTTGGCTGCTAGCACAAGGGACCGGCAGAAGTACCTGCAGATACTGCCGGTGTCTTGCTCCTTGTCTGCTAGCACAAGGACCTGCAAATATGGCCGGCTGCGACGGTGAACGGTGCGGTCACGACGAAGGTAACCGCGGCAGCGGCGTCCTTTGACCGGAAAAAGTTTCACGCTGTCAAAAATTACCTTGTGGGCCTTCTTTTTTTTGGTTTTGACAAGTTAATAATAATAAATTCTTGGAGAGAAATTCTTTTTTTACTCTCCATATTATTTTACAAGTTAACAAATCACAAAATTTGACAAGTAAAAAAATAGTAAACTCTTGAAGATGCTCTAACTTTAAGATAACTGGAGTATTATTTTTTACCTTTCTCTTTTTTTTTTTCTTAATGCTAAGCTTATTTTCTGCCTTCGTTTAAATCCATTTTTTTAAAAACAAAGGAACCGCCTACATGCATGACCATAGCACCCTTCGTTACTATAAAAAAAAGATTATATATGGCCTGATTTAATAAGAAAACAACCAAAGTTAAAAAGTAAAGTAGTTATTCGAGGCATGTATGGAAGAACGCACACGTCTTCAATTGGAATGTGAAATAAATGTGGTGCTAACCAACAAAATAAACAATTTTCCATTTCAAACGGTGGGAGTAGTTTCAATGCTACGAGATTCCTAAAGCCCAACTTTTTAACCGTTGCATTGGCGTACTAGCTAGAAGCCTTATTTTCTAGGTTACCATAGTATTTTTATTTACAGTCATGGAGTAAAAAATTTCAAGCTAACTATATTCAGTGTCGCACACTCACACGCTCTCTGCCGTCCATTGGTCAACTCCTTCGCAAAATAACAAGTTCATTGGTCAACTCCGCAAAATAACAAGTTCATTCATTCAACTATCAAGGACGAATCAGTTCCCCTACAGTTGACTGCACAGTGCACACTGCATTTACCGTTAGGCTAATTTCAATGGGAGTTTCATAGAGTTTCCCATTAAATACGCTGACACGACACAATATTTATTAAGAGAGAGACTATAAAAGTTTCATGAGAGTAGAGAGAGTTTCATGGGGATGAAACTCTTTTGCACTGTTTCTAAAATCTGGGTGCATATGAAACTGTGCCATAAAACCCCCACTGAGACTAGACGCCTTAGCAGTGACAGGAATGAGTATCAGACCCACCTGAACAGTGAAAAAGGCACGCATAAATTAGTTCTACCTAGCAAATTCACGTTGTGTTTTGTCTGTTGCTCCTTGAAAGTTGAAACCACACACGACATGGGACCATAAAATTTAGTGTTTTTCCCCCCTGAATTACACTATAAACAGATACAAACGTTCACATGCATATGTTACTGAACAACAAAATTATCTGAGACAGACACTACCCTATGTTGAGCGTCCCTATTAATTATTATTACACATAAATTAAAAATGCCATGATAAATCGTAGCATTACCATTCTGGAATCCCTGACGATTGTTGGTCGGCTTCCTTTTACTTATTCCCATTCGAATCTACATAGCAGTAGACGGTAGTAAAAATATACTATATAAAAAAACATCTCCCTGCTCTAGCAGTGAATCTATCTCGAATCCAGTGCCACCCCCTAGTTAGTAAAAAAGAAGTAGTAGCAGATTCACCACTCTTAAAAACAAAGGAAAGAAACTCCTGTTGGAAGGTGAATACCTTTTGGTATTTGGCTCTTGAATGGATGCTGAATGATGAAATGGGTGCCTGCAATTAGTGGGGTAAGATCTCTGCATCACTTTGTGCTCAGTGGGGTGTCCAATTTTAACGGTCGTGTATATCCATCCGGTGACCATGATTAACTATGAGCATATCTTTTTGTTTCTTGAAAGCAGTAGGCGAGTGATGATAGATTCCAGGGCGGCGTGGTGTCGAAGACACGTGTGCATTGGTGGGCCCACATTTTGTGGCGACTGGTGAGGCAAGTTACATGTGTACTCCCTTCGTTTCAAAAAGAAGTGTCGTCGTGGGATGCGTCTTGCAAGTTTGACTTAATTTATAGAAAATACGTGTAATATTTATATCTCCAAATAATTTTGTTAAAAAACTAGATCTAAAGATCTTTCCGATGATACTAATTATGATACTAATCGATGATATTTAATATTTATAAAAATTGCCGGTATTTATTTCTCGGGAAGCGAAGCGACAGATATTCTGGAACGGAGCAAGTAGGCTTTATAGGAGTTAGGAATGATGTTTGGAGCACACCCATGCTTGACCCATACATGATTACTTTGGGAAAGGGTGCATTATTTTAGTTTAAGAGGAAGCAAACGAAGGCGATCCATTCCTTCTCCAAATGTGATGCTAAAATATTGGCAGATGGATTATATTCACTCAAGATAGCTTGATATCTACTCATTATGCTGATTAATCAGGAGTTCATTTGTTTAGCAAATAAATCCATTTAGCTTAAAATACCCCCATTGAATAATTTTTATTTGGCAGTGGAAAAAAATTCTCAATCCTGTATATGATTGTCCATGGCATGAGGGAAATTGCAGTGACGACATGTTTATCCCTATTATTGGTTGCTAGCATTATTATTATTAGAGTCGAAAGCATATATGGCACAAATGTTTTTATATTACCATAATGAGTAAGATTATCTTCAATAGAATCTATGGCAGGGGAATGCATGTTAAGCTAGCATTAAAAACTTAAGCTGAACATGCATGCAACAGCACTTCGGTGGAGACTCGTAATTGTTTGTTCGGTGCAATAATGCTACTTTACTACACTTTCACATTTCTGTAGTCTGTAGACATGTTGAGCTAGCTAGTACCTTCTGAACCGTCAGTTGTGACATGAGCACCAAGAGCTAGCCATGATACCAACTGCTAACATTTCAATGACAAGGCACATTTATCACTTATTACCACATAGAGTGGAACTTTCAGTTATCCATCCTTGGGGGTCAATAGCCTATATATACCTTCCTTCCAAAGGTGGCCCCTATGAACCTATTGTCCTACATTTTCTTGCAAACGTTGAGGAGCATTTTGAATGAAGGAATCAAAGATGGTGACCTAGTGGATGACCATGTGAAATGCATACACATATATAGAGCCTATCATCAGGTCGGCATCTCCAATTGTGTGGTGAGCGGGGATGTGATATTAGAGGCCAAATTGACAACATGAAACTGCTGTCGGCCAGCAAATACACCCTCAAATATATAGGTACAAGAGTGGAGCACCAAAACCAGCACTCTCCATGATATGTTCCTTGCTCAAATTCATCTTGTGCATTAAATCATCGGTCATGTTCTAGACAGCTTGCATGGCTTCTCAATTTGGGCTTCTAGCTAAATAGGTGTATAACAAATAAACGTCCTCTTCTAGGTGTAGGAAAAAGGAGCTGTCGAGTCACCCACAGTGAGGTCCATAACCAAAACGAACTAGATAGATATATACAAGGTGAAACGCATACATGTATCTTTGCTATGTACGGTTGATGTTCGTGGATGTGCGCGATTGCGTCTCTAGTTCATTGATAGCATGTGCATGTGCTGATGTACGTGGCTAAACATTCCTCGCCAAATTAAATAGCACTAACCTGCTGTGCTTTGTCTTGACTGGCGTGCATCCTTGAGGCCCCTAGTGCCTCGACATCGGTGTGTGTCACTATCATCATCTCTCAATCTATCCTTTGCTGATGAAGAAACACTAAACATATGTCGTAGATAGATTTGAGAGGTGTGAAGATCCAAATCGATCATTCAGAGCTAAAATTTCAGGTTGGATGAGAGCTGTCAAGAATTTCAGATTTCAACTCGGAAGTTCATTCTCAAGACAAAATGCTCAAGCCCTTTTGGTAGGGCTCCTCACCGACTCCTTCGGAGGAGCCCTACTAAACGGTTTAGAAGGAGCCATTTAGAGCCCATTTCTAGTGGAAAATAGGAGAGCTGAAGCCATTTTCACGAAGCCACAAATTGTAGCTCCTCCAAAATGGTTCTAACTCATTGAGAGGAGCCTTTGAGGAGGAGCATACTAAACACAACCTAACTAACCACTAATTTGTGGCTCCTCCAAAACGGCTCTAACTCCGTGAGGAGCCCTTTAGTGAGGAGCATGCCAAACACAACCTAACTAACCACCGGACATTTTGTGACGTAATATCATAAACGACTGATGTAGATAGAAAGATTCTTTGAAACATGTTTATTTTCTAGGTGGAAGATTCTTTTTAACATTTTTATATTTTGGGCTCTAATGAGCAGGCCGGTTGGCGGTTTGGTGGTGGTGGTCTGTACGGAATTCTAGGCAAAAGCCTAGCCCGGTGTTGGCCAGGTGGACGACGGCGATGTCTTGGCGCAACATACCTTCGTGGAAACATTGTTCTTTGTGATCCGTGCCCCTGCGCCGCCACAGTCAGATTCTGGACAAAAGCCTTGCCTTTGATGCATCTAGGGCCAGCGAACAACACGTCCATAGTCGATTTTATGAGTGTCACAGCCGTCGTTGTAGAATTGGCCTCCCTGCCATTGGCTCCTTGGGGAGTCCTTGCCTAGCTATGTCTTTTATGCTTCTTTTCCACTCGCTTTGGTCATTCCCGCAGCTCTTGACCTTGTCCACTTGGTCGTCGTTGGATGTCATAGTCGATGCTTGGCCACTACTGCTGCTCTCTGGTGAATGCTTTGTCACTGTCTGGTTCTTTGGCAGATGCTTTGCCGCTGTTGTTCATTGACAGATACTTTGCTGCCATGTCGTTGGCCTCCTCTCTGGTAGCTATTTTGCTGTCGAGAGTGACCTAGCCCTTCCATCGCTATGGACACTTTGTCGTAGTGGATGATTCTTCGCTTCTCCCCCGGCGGATGCTTGGTTGTCAGTTGGTTAGTTGGTGGATGCTTTGCCACTGCGGCTTGGAGCATTGATATATGCTTTGCCGTTGTTGCTGCTGGGCGATCTTCTGTGTGGACGACCATTGCGATGTTGCATAGTTAGAGGTTTTAGATGTTGACGGCAGTCACTCTCCCTTTGTATTTTTTTTATTGTTTCTATGTTATTTCAGATTACTCTCTACTATCTTAGTGGTTTGTAATATGCGCTATGAAAGCTCTCTCATACCTGACTTGTAGTTCGGTTCTCTTAATGAAAAACGGGCTATATTCTCTAATCATGAAAAGGTGTTATCAGAGTAACATGTCGTTCAATGGCGCCTAACTAGCTTGCTTAGTGGTTCATCAACTTATCGAAGGCTAAACTCATCTAACAGTGTGTACTTGTTTCCTTTCTATTCAACTCATCTCCTTGAGCAGAAAACACGCGCTTTGCTGAAGGTAATTAATTATAAACACGGTGCTTACGTTTTAACCTTTTAGGATTCGTTTTGCTTTGTCAGGGCCAACTAAAATGAATGGTTTGGTACAGTTGGAGTAGGCGAGCAAGTGGATTGTTTGTTTGGCATCAATTCTAGTGCTTTTACTACGCATGCATGCCAAGAGGAACAATTAACTAGGTGCACACAGCAGAAATGGGAGACTGAATTAGCGCGCGTGCCAAGACAAAGACCTGCAGCCTCAAAGGTTTTGGATTAGATGCGATAAAGTGCATGGATTTGCGGCGCGAAATGCATGCAAACAGGGCGTCAAAAGCCCAGATTGAATGAAAATAATATATAGGCAGAGAATAACCACTATAGTCCCTGAAGTTTCCACACAAGGCTCAATTTAGTCCCTCGAGTTTGTTTGTCCATTATTATGGTTCTGATTCATAGTTTTTTCAAATCACACTATAGACGTAAACTCTCGTATATGCATGCACACTTATCTCCATAAATGCACACATATGATCTTAGTATCCTATCTCTATGACCACATCCTAAAGTCTTCTGAATCAGCAGATCCCAAGAACCTGCCGATTGACTTTCCGCCACCGCCCCTTCCCGGCCGCTGCCGCCGCCCTCCAGCGTGCTGCGGTGGCGGCCAGCGACAACCATAAAAACGGCCACCGTCGCAGCCCCTTCCCCCCCTTTTCGCGCTCCTCCTTCTCTCCCCTCCACCTAGCTCTTGCTCGTGGCGGGATGGCTGGCCAGCCATGATAGATCTAGGCCTCACGGGGCGGGATCCGGCCACCACGCCCCTGCATCTCACGAGCTCCAGCAGCGGTTCGCGTCGTGGTGCTCCTCCTCCTCTGGGTTGCGGCCACCGGGCGTCTGGGCGCTTTTTTGGCTTGGGGCGGCTTGCACCTGTCTTTGGGCGGTCACCGGCTTGCCGTGGCCCAACAACTAACGGTCGGACGGCTGTGGCCAGCCCGTGGCGGCTTCTGCCCGGGCCACCGTAGCTTCAACAGGGACTGGCCTGGCGCTTGCCGGGTTGTGGGCCCCTCACCGCGGCGGGCTCTGCTGCGGCGGCTACTAGTGGTGGTGGGCTGGTTGGCCTCGCTTGCCCTCAAATGGGTGGTGGCCTCCTCGTCTCGCTGCGGCATGGCGGTGGCCAGGCTTCGTGGGCACCACGCCTGCTGGGGGTTGACCTCAGCCTAGCTGTGGCTTCTGGCTGGCTCTGCCCGGAGCGTGGTCTAGGGCAGAGGCCGATTGGTGGTCCAGTGGTGATGGTTAGCATGGAGCTTCGGGCGAAAGCCCAATCTGGCGACGGCCGGGCAGACAACGGTGACGTCTTCGCCACATACCTCCCTGGAGGTGTCGTTCTTCGTGATCCATGCCCCTACGCCACCACGACAGGATCCTGCGAAAGCCTTGCATTGGATGCATCTTGGGCCAGTGACGATGGGCCCATAGTCATTTCTGTGGGTGTTAACCTCTTGAAGGTGTCGTTGAAGAATTGGCCTCCCTACCATTGTCTCCTCGTGGAGTCCCTGCCTAACTGTATCTTTAGTGCTTCATTGCTATTTGCTTTGGTCATTCATGCAACTCTTAACTTTGCTCGCTTGGTCGTCATTGTTGCTATAGTGGATGCTTGGCCACTACTTCTCTCCTGGCGGATACTTTGCCGCTGACTGGTTCTTTGACGGATACTTTGCCGTCGTTTGGTTCGTTGGCGGATGCTTTGCCGCTGTGTCGTCGGCCTTCTCTCTGGCAGTTGTTTGCTGCCGAGAGTGACAGGACCATGCATGCTTTGGTGAATGCAGGTCTTCTTCCTTTTCACCCTCTGCCTACCAAGCTAGCTCTCCACCACCCTTTTTACCCCGCTCCTGGACCACTGTATCGACCGGCATATCTATCTTCAATTCCTCCGATCCATTCCTGAACTCACGGGCGGCACGTCAGGTCAACCACGAGACGACATGCCCACACCACCCGTTGCTCCAGCAGGATGACATGGCTGAAAGCCTGAAATTACTGAAGTTGTGCTGGCCGGTACGGTGCGCCAATCTCAATCTTCCCGGCCACTACGGACGGATGAGGTCAACGACGGCGCTTTTGTGTGTACGTTGTGTGATGGATGGATGGACGCAACGCCAACGCATGCAGCAGCTAATAAAGCCTGAAAAAACCGGCTGCTGGTGATGTGGTCGTGTGCTTTTTGCTAGTAGGTTAGGATTTAGTCACTGTTGTACACACTATATACTACATGGTATAGGCTAGCTCGCATGATTGGAGCCACTTCAGATGCATGCTTGCACATCACCACCACCAATGGTGAGCGTTCGATGCGTTTCATTCTCAATGATCATCATTCAGGCTCACTAGCTGTATTGTACCATGGACAGACTGCTCGATCGTGCTGCATTGCATGCATGTGCTGCTCGTCCGGGATCGGATCCATCTCTATCTCGATCTCAACAACAACAAACTAAAATATGCTGCCAAAAAGAATGTGATGCATGTGTGTGCTTATAAGCATGAAGTGTCACGGGTGTTGTATCGTTTTCCTTGGTTCAGAGATCGAATACGGTTCTCCTGCATGCCAGCGGCCAGCCTCTAGGCTAACTGGCCAAGGACGGACGACGTATGGTACGCAACTCTCCCCACAGAACAAATGCACGCACAAGACGCAAGCGTCCGTGTCGTCCGCCCGTCGTCGTCGCTGGTCATGATCAGTACGAGATTGCACGCATTTCTGCAGGCGCTTTGTTGTTTTTCCTGATTATTCCCTGGATCAGCACGCCCACACAACACCACCACCATTCAATCAACATAAATATACCTTTCGTTGAGAACATGTATGTATGTGTACTTGTACTATCAATCATCTCCGGAAGAAAAAAAATCTTCACTGCTTTGTGCCAAAAAGAATCCATCAACTGTGGAGTAACGGAATTGATGACTGTGTTAGGCACTTAGGCATGAGGATTCACTCTGATCTGCAAGCTAAGACCGATCAACATCCATTGCGCGCCTGCCTTGACTTGTTGGAGATATATATACTACCCTTGTTCCAGAAAGAATGAGAAGTCATCAGAGTATATATGTTGAGAGTCAAACAATCTCAAGTTTGATTAGATTTACTAGTCCATCAAGCACGGGCTAAAATTTTAAGAGATATACCGTTTAATATATCTAATAGTAAATGGTTTTTATACTAAATTATAAATTTTCTTTGTGTTTATTTCTACAAAATAGACGTAATAGATACTTCAAAGTCTACACTTTTTTTGCAAGGCATTGATTTATATGTTTTTTATCCATTTGTGTTTTTACTTTATATTAGATTGAAACCTTACAATTAACTATAACAGTCCTTGCCCCATTACATATCTTATGAAGTCTTGAATCTAAATTATGATTTTCCAAAATTTTGTTTTATTAACTGATATATTTTGTTACCATCAAGTTAAAACTCTTGTACTTAATATATATTTTATTAACTCTCTTGTTTGCACTTCTTAAATAAGTACTTTAGGTCATAGAGTATGTTTACTAAATAGTATAAGCAATCATTTGAATTTTGCATTATGATACTTGAGGTAAGTGATAGAGCTTGAATTTTTTGTGTGTGTATAGTGCTAATTTCTAAATAGTTTTAATAGTTAAGTCGTATAACGTTCTACTTTTTTTAAGCTAAAATAATTTTAAAAGATTAGAGAAATATATATATCCAAAGAGCGGTATCTCCTATACTTTTAATGATGCTGGCACATCATATATGCTTACTTCAATTAAATATTAATATTAATAACAGATACATGCTTTATGATTATTTAAACAATTTTAAATATAAATTGTTGACAATTTTAGATGTAGATTTGCAAGAATATTTAAACTTTTAAATAATAGGAGAAAAATTGGGATACATAGATTATCTATCACAATAAGAGTATATCAATAATTAAATATAAATTTTTATCTTATTTATTTTATTACACAATAGTGAAGTTAGGTAATTATTTAGGAATTAGAATAGATCCAATAGTTATTGTTATTAATGGTGATTTTGAAGAAAATTATTAGTGGTGATTAGGTTAAACGGAATTGATGATCAAATATTTTTCAATTTTTGTGAGAACTTTTAGGTTCTATATTTTTTTTTTTCTTATCGTATCTCGCAAGGACTAATGTGACGGCTCCATTAGGGACATCTAATTAGATATTTTAGTATTTTTTAACGTGATATATTTTTAGATGGAAACCTAATATTAACATATATAAACCCTAGTTGTATTCCATTATATGACTTCATTAATCATAGTTAGCTTTTGAGTTTTAATTGACTTAATAAGTATTCAAAAATTATTTTTTTTTAAAAAAAATTAAATTTTAGTAGTATTGGTTCAAAGATATCATTTATGTTGAAGCTCGGATTGTAGTCTAGCATTATAATTGTTAAATTTGTTATAGCAATTATATTATCAATAGTGCAATAATATAATGTTTCAATTAAATATATTAAATTATTTAAAATAATAAACTATGAAATTAATTATCATGTAGCATTAATATAATTTAAAGTGAATTGTCGATGTTATGTTATTACTATGTAGTTTGTGAATTAAACATTATTTTCATAAGAAATTAAAAATATTTATCCTATCGTATATATGTCAAATATGGCATATGGTTATTTTATGACCATAGAATTTTTAAAATTTATAAATATATATGTCTATGGATATCCATTAATTTTTTAATAGAATATATTAGTGTTCACATGTAGATTTAAGCGATATTTTTGTTTATCTTTTATAATGGCTTGTAGATATGAATGTAGAGTTAATACTTTATGTTCTCTTTCATAACAACATGCACCGATAGGTTAGATGTAAATTTAGGACGCTATTTGCTTTAACATTCCTAATTATAAAGGTTGGTAATATATAAAATTAATATCATGTATTTAAAATTATCTTTCATAATGATAGATAAAAAATCTAAATACAAAGTTAGAAAGTTGTTTCAAAATTATTATTTCTAATAGCAAAAGGTGAGTAATTTAGATACAACGCGAGGGGTTTATTTTGATTTATTTATCATAATAACAAAGTGGGTAATTTAGATATAAATCTAGGGGTTATTTTGATTTACTTTTCATAATGATAGATGTACGTGGGGAATTTATATATAAATTTAGGGGGTTATCTTGAATTATTCTTCATAATGGCAGTGGTGGGTAATTTAAATACAAAATTAGGGGGTTACTTTATGTATTTTTCATAATGGCAGGTGGGTAATTTTTTTTAGTAAATTACAACAGATCCGATGGCTATTATTAACTATGATGATTAGTGTTTATCAAATTTAAGGCCGGATGTTTTTCGATTAATGTGGAAATTTCTTGGATTTATCTTTTTTCTTAGCGCGTCTAGTGAGAATCAACGTGGTGCCTCCATTGGGGCCTCTAATTAGTAATAGTAAGATAGGAAACAGTATCAACATTCGCATCTTCAAATATATTTTCTTATAAAACTATACTATATATTAATAGTATTTATTATACATCATAAATATTAATATCTTTGTATAGTCCTATTTGAGATTGTTTTGACTTCACCAAGCCAGATTTCTCTTCTTTTTGGAAGGTAGGGAGTATCGGTGTAAGGAGCATGGCAGAGAGAAAAGATGGATGGTGGAGCTAGTACCTGCCGCTAGGAAAAGGAGCTCCTACTGGCTACTGCCCGAGGCCAAACCCGTTGACACATGGGCGACCAAAGGAGACCGGCCACTGAGAAGAGAGAGGAGCCATTCTCCAGTCGGAGAGCTCCATAACCATTAGATGTGACTCTGTGCATGCGTCCACCAATGGCCGCCCATCATCGAATGGAGAATCTCCTTTGCTGTTCCAGTGCAAAATCATATCGATCGGCTTCTTTTTTGGGGGGAAGCGGCGAGTGGTAGGCGCAGGCGAGACGCGAGCGGCCGGCCTTACTTTGACAGCTCTGGATTCGATCCACTCGTTCGTGGAGACGTACAGTACTCGTGCCTTTGCAAATTTTATTCCCTCGGTCTCGGCTGGCTTTGTGGCTTCTCCAATGCCTTCCCTTTCTTTCTCAGATCATCTTGTTCCTTGGTCCTCGCGACACCCCCATTGGAGGCATCTAACCTAGCTACGAAGCATATCGTAAAGCTAGCTCCCTCGTTTTGAAAGAAGGGGACAACTCTTATACTACTATCATTGCCGACTGGTGTGCTGAATTTGTTCCCTCTGTGCTGCAGTGCGTGCGCGATTCCTTTGCCAGTTTCTTGTTGCCGATCGTTTTGAAAAATCTATATATATCCTTGCTTTTGGAGAGGAGGGTACGTCTCAATTTGGTTCCGTGCTACAGGAAAAAGGAGTAGCTAACTTCTAAGTACACCTTGTCTATCTAGATTGAAAATTCCTTAGCACGTCTACAGGAAAATTGAGTGCACAAATAGTCTTTTTTTTTGGATTCCTCTAAAATGGAATGCTTATGAGAGATTATGAAAAATTTGTTCCTCACAATTCTTTTCATGTCCTTCCTGCCAAGGATGCAAATGGACATGGACCGAGTTTCTGGGCTATTGCTTAATCAGTTCATTCTATTTTCTCTTTTTCTTGCTTTGAAATCCAGACTAGTTCATCTTATGTGCTAGATCGACCAATAATCCAAAGACAAGTAAACTTGCATCCTGCTATTTGTCATCTCTAATAGGAGCCCTCAAATTAGGGCTCCTACTTTTAATTTGAGGGCTCCATGCTCTCGAGACAGGGGGGAGAAGCACCGGAGACAACAAATGGAGGGAAGCCTCGCCAGCCGGAGGAGAGGAATCAGCGTTCACCGGAAGAGAGAGAAAATACAGTACGGAGGGAAGGCTCGCCAAGAAGAGAGGGCTCAAGCTTTGTCAGAAGAGCTGTGCCGGAGAAGGAAATAGGGCGGCGATGCAGGAAAGAGTCGAGAGAGAGAAAAAAGACATGAATATATATAGCTTGAAAGAAGACATATGTGTACCTTTGGATACGCAAAACATAGAAATAAACTACGACGAGGCATAAACTACGTTTTGCGCGACCAAATTAAAGGTACTACTAGTCACAGATGTTACCCTCCATGGGATTTTCTTCTACCAATTTTTTAACTCCCCCTGATGTCTGTATTACTGAAAAGCGCACACATAGCACTCCCACTAGTTCTGAGCAGTTCAATCAGATGGCGAGGCAAGCGAATTGAATACGAATATCTGCGCACGAAAAAAGAGCCACTCCAACGACAATCATTCGCGTGGAACTGCAAAGTTTGTCCTCCATGTATGTGTAAAGAACAATTTCATCTCTTGCATTGATCTTTATGCTTTGTGCAGTGGTTTATACTGGACTGTACGTACTCAGCTTGCCCTCAGCTTTTATTGGGGGTTGCTATATGCATAGTAGATAGATTGGCAGGCACTACCCTTTTTTTCTTGTCTGCTCGGGATATCCTTGGTAGGTTCTCCTCCGCGCGGCTTTTGTGGTTTAAATTGCTCCCCAAGAAAAAAAAAAGGACGGAGCACTCACACATATGTGTTTAATCATTTGACCACCGATTGAACGGCTCTTGTGTGGGAGAACATATGCGTCGTGAACAAAAAAATAAAGGTAGCGGTCTCAGGTCTGTCATGATATCATGTTTTTGCCGGGGCACTAAAACCTGTGCAATCATGTAATAAACCAATGCAGGCAAGATATATGTCGTCCACAGGAGTAGATGACAAAGTTTTTTTTTTTTCTTTGCAAAAGCTACTAGCAACGTTGGACTGACAAATCTCAAGATTAATATACATGCACGTGTAATAAGTATCATTAGATTAATTAATAGCAACAATATACTTTTTATATTTAGTTTTCTTTTTTGGTTAATCAAACTTAATTGTAATGACTCCTCGCAAAACCGGAATTATTCCACCTTTTTTTTATTGAACTACTGTTAGTAGCATACGCAATGCAATTCAGTGGCAGGAACAGAGATAACCTCACACAATGCAAGATCTCTTGTCCCATCGGCGCATGCATGCATGCAATCGGGAGGCTGTGGCCAGCCTCAAAGCTTTGCGAAAAGGCTGTGTGGACTGATCAGATGATTTTGCCCCATCGGCGCATGCATACATTACAACGCAGGCAGGGTCGTCGTTTTGCCTTTTCCCCGGTCGATCGGGTCGGCCGATCAGATGATTTTGCATGTCGCGATGGCCCAACACATGATGCATTAATTGGTGCAGACTGCAGGAGGACGGTGCAGTGCCCGCCCGCGCGCAGTTCTGCAGACGCGAGCAGGTAGCGTGTGTTGTGGCCGCGGCGATGCACGTCGTCCATCCGTGTCCAGCATGCACAGCGCCAGCACACACGGCGGCCGGGCGGAGGGTGCCGGTGCCGTGGCCGGCAGCGCAGCCTAATTCCACGTGAACTAGAGGAGGGAGATGATCTCGATCATCGATCGGAACCTGGCCGGCCGGCGGCCAGGACACAACCACGCGTCCACGCCCACGCGCTGGACGGCGCCCGCCAGGCCCGGCCGGCCTGCCGTGGCGGTGTACGTACGTGCGTGCAGCCACTAGTGCAGGCAGGCAGGTAAAAAGAAGGTTGCTGCTAGGGCCCCCCAGCGAGTGGGAGTGACACGCGAGAGAGATGGAGCGGGAGCGCGTGTCTGATCTGCCATGTCGCGGACTGGCCGGCCGGCCGCCAGCGCCAGTGCGTGGCCTGCATGCATCGATCGGCCATGTCGCGGGAGCAGCATGCCGATTGCACATGCTGCCGTCGTCGTTGCCGCGTCGTCAGTGTCTCTGCTCGCCTTCCACTACCTAGCTACCTAGGCCTTTTCGGCGCCGGCGGATATCCGGACACGGGCGCTTCTCTGGATCATCGGCGGATGAGTCAAAGGCCGGCAGGTTCCCGGCGGGCGCTAGGTAGTACTAGCGCGTATGACCAGGAACACCAATGGGGAAGGCGTGGCGTGGCAGGGTCGCCGCGCGCGGGACTGGGACGTGCTATCGCTCGGTGGTGGTCGTCATCGTTCCAGGCCCGTTTTCTGTGCCGCGTGCAACGTGTTGTTGGCATATGCATGTACCGCTCACCTGGTTGGCTCGCCGTACGTCGCCGACGTAGGAAAGCCTCCGCGTTGCTCCATGAGCGCTTTCCCTGGGCACAAACACCAATATTATACACTGGCAGCCCAATAATATCTAATTACACAAATTGACTAAAACGCCGTCTTTTATTCCTCCAATATACCATTATGCCGGTTTGTAGGAGTTGCAACTTCACTAGTGAAGCCATTTATTTTGGCTTCAGCTCCATGAACGGCTCTATAAATAGAGTTAGAGCCGTTCCGCTAAACCGTTTGGCAAAACAGCTCTACATATGAAATTCCGTAAAATGTGCTCTAACATAACGTCAGGTAGGACAAGGTGAAGCCGGGTGAAGCCACTATTTTTGGCTTCATCCCATCTAAAAGCTCTGTGAGAGCACGATTTAAGGGGCTTCGCAGGTTTAGCACAAAACGTCTTCAAACAGCTCTTGAAGCCATTGGAGGAGCCGTGCCAAACGGAGCCTAATTAAGTTAGCACGGCATCATGTCACATAAATGAATGGGTTATATATTTTGGTTCGGAGGAGACTGCTCTACAAAAAAACCTAGACTTTGTATAGCCTCCTTTAAGTGCTTTAAGTGCTTTGATAGCTACGCCTTTTTTTTTCCTACCAGAGAGTTGAGTGGAACTAAATCTATTTGGATGAAAAATGAGGAGTAGAACTGAATAACATGAAGCGAGGCAACTTGACAAATAGAATATGCTACATATATAGTGAAAAAAAAGTAACTACTTAATCCGTTTGGCAGGGCTTCACTTCACTTCACTAGTAAAGCCGCTTTTTTCAGCTTCACGAACAAATGGAGCTGAGTCATTTTGATATCCCATTTGATGAAACAGCTCTCCTTATGGTGGACAAAGGAGACGAAGATACTATAATACGGAGTACACCATTTTTTATTTTTTCACCTCCCCTATTTTCTTCTTCCTCTGTTCAGCTTATCTGCACAGAGCCCGCTTCTTCCTCCGTTCAGGATGTGGCCAAGCGGCTTGTGCCCCAACAGCCACGATCGCACCTGTGTGTGCAAACCGGATTTCATCCACACTGGACACACTCAGCAAAATGAGGCAGTTGAAGACATCTTTTTTTCCCTTCATTCCACCCTAAACCTATGTGATAGGAGGTTTTAAGAGCTTCACCAATGAAGCTGTTTCATTTTTACTATGTTTGACAAAACAACAGTTCCAAACCACACTTGAAGCAGATGAAGAAGTCCTGCCCAATAGAGCATCCATGTCTCATTAAACGGCTAAGAAAAGACACAAACACGGGGACAACCGGCTAGAGCAAAGGAGCTGAGCGCCTAGCCTAGCTGAGCGCATAGCCTGTATTCTCCTAAAAGTTTGTTTATTTGTCTATACTTCAATCCAATTGAATCCAAATAATGGTTAAGGAAGGATTGGGGGTGGGAAAATGAACTTGAGTGCAGCAAAAACAAGCCGCGAAGGATCCTTTAAGCCTTATTTGGATGTACATGTATCTCCCTCTCCATCCATATGTGTTGGTGTAAGTTAGTGTGGGACTTAACTAATTAAAGTCTACATGAACTAATTTCAACAAAGATGAATTAATTGAGATGGATACATATACATCTAAACAAAGACCTTATATTTTTTTTTAGAAAAAAACAGGTCTTTGGACAACTGCAAGGATGTTCCTGCTGACATCATCACTATGGTGCTCTCGTGCCCCTCATCGTACAGTCACAATTCACAGTAATCTAACAACATGGAAGTTCTTCGTCACCAACGGTTTTCCGAGAGCCCACGAATCTGCACGGATAATTCTGTGAGACGTCGGCTCCAACGGTTGTGTGTATTCTGGTTTCACTGATGGAATGCAAACGAGTAATATAAACAACATCTTTTACCAAAAAAAAAACGAGACGAAACGTCCCAAGTATGTAGTCTGAACTCTGAAAATAATGCTCCCTATTTCCGTTGAGATACCGGGGTACAAGTTGGCGATTTTTACCAGGATTCTGCACGATAATCATGCCTGGCCAAACCCAGCTAGCAGAGCATCATGCATGTGGTCCAGGCTGCTAGCTGCACCTACACGCTCGGTTTGGCTACAAACGCCG
Source organism: Chrysopogon serrulatus (assembly GCA_015844335.1). NCBI lineage: Eukaryota > Viridiplantae > Streptophyta > Magnoliopsida > Poales > Poaceae > Chrysopogon > Chrysopogon serrulatus. Next base: position 67,152 of record JADLZL010005752.1, on the reverse strand, counting down.
GAACACAGCTTGAATTGCCCCGACACTGCACCTCCACCGAGAGAAATCGATCGATCGATCTCATCTGAGTGTGGACCAAATAAAGCATGCAGCTGGCCTACTATACAATACAATGCCCGTCGTGATCAGATACTCGCATGGCTAGCTACATCACACACGTACGATCGAATATATATAATGAACCATGCATGCAGGTCTCTTTATGCGTATGTATATATACATCTCTATCTATGGTTGCAGAGGCAGCAGGAAGAAGCAGAGATCGATCAGATACGCTAGCTACGCATATGCTGAAGCAGCTAGCGTGTCGACAAAGGCATCGTGTCGTGCGATCGAGAGAGGTGGATGCATGCATGCAGTACAAACGTAACGGCACGGTGTCGGTCGCTGTGAGCAATGCACGGCGGGTCGGTGGTGGCATCAAGCATCATCAATGGCGTTGGCATTGCCGTCGGCGCTGGGACTCCATCTCGATCTAGAGCTAGCTAGCTCCTGTGCTATGCTGTGCCCTTCTCCTTTCCTTCCCCGGCCATGCATCCAGCTGATCCGTCGAGTCCAACAACAACGCACGCAAAGCCGCCGTTGGAGATGGAACAGCGAGAGAGCGGATATTCCCGGCATAATCCGCCGCACTTGCTCCGACACCGCATCATGCCACGCACCATCGATCGTCCCTTCGACTACTGACCTCTCCTCTTTCCCGTCCGTTTCCTTCCCTTTGCCTTTGCCTTTGCCGCTTTGGTCTCGCTCGATCGCCGCCGCTCGGTCACTCCGATCCCGATCCACCACCACGAGCCGTCCACTCCGATCCATGCATGACGATGACCTAGCGAGCTAGCAATGCTAAACTAGCTTTTCCATCGCCTCTGTCGTCTATGTTTTGACTGCCATTATATATATGCTATATATATGTTGAAAGAAGAAGAAGAAGAGGAGGAGGAGGAGGAGAAGGAGGAGGAGAGGGAATACATTTTGCCTTTTGACCTCTGCTAATAAGTAGCAATAATGAAGTGCTGGTAAAAACATGCATGGTAAGTACTATATATGCTAATGGCCGGCCGTTGGTTTCTTTTTGAGTAGGAGGAGTATATTAACACATGAGTGGCGAGTGACAATATCACTCTCGATGGACGGGATCAACTGGTAGTGCTATGTTGCGATTACCACCTGGTTGACTGATCATCTATCTATCTTGTTATTTATTATTAAAATAAAAAGCGTACGTGTTCCTTCCAGCTAGGCGATAACAATGTGCATGTGCATCTGGTTGTTTCTCCGTCGCCTCTATCTATGTTTTGACTGGCATTATATATCCTACTACACACTAATCCAAATTGCCTCTTGACCTCTGTTAAGCGGCAATATATAAATGAAGTGGTGGTAAAAGATGGTTATTAATAACTCCGCTAATGGCCGTTGGTTTCTCTTGCGAGTAGTAGTATTAAAGCATGTATCACTCTCAATGGATGGGATCAACTGGGAGCGAGTGCTCTGTTGCGATTATTACCACCTGGCTGACTGACGATCAATCTAGATATTAAGCGTGCATGTTCCAGGCGATAACCACAACAATGTGCATGTGGGCTAGCTAGGCCCAGCAGGGGCTGCACACTTTTGTGACGTGTCGCTGCCTCCTCACTCCTCCTCAGTGGGTAAAGCACTTTCCTACTCACATTATGCTTCATTTTCACCGCAAAAGAGACCAATCGATCGATATGATCCGCAATGCCCTTATAATGCAGGTCGTTTTTGGGTGTTCTGTTGCTAATGGCTACCTCTGCAGTCTGCATGCCCTGGATGCATTAGCTTAGCTACCCTGGATGACCATGATGCGTGCATAATGCATATACGTGCCTACATTAACAGCAACATTGCATGGCATGCACGGCCAGCTCAGAAATCAGCGGTTGGTCTGCCTCATCTAGAACTGCAGTTTTTTTTTTTCCCTCTGCAGCAGGGTCGATATCTTCGTTCGTTGCCAACTTATTTATTTGTGATTCTTTTGTTTTTTTTCCCTTGTGATCGATGATCAGAGATGCTGTGGGGCTGCTGTAGTAGTGATAGTGTTGTTGTGGCCATTGAAGGCCCGGTCTCTTCTATTGCCGGTGAGAAGGAGAACTGGGCTCCTTCGTGTCCAGCGGCTACAACTAGCTGCGGAATCGATCTCTCTCTATCAAAAAAGGAAAAAGAAAAGAAAAACCTAGCTGGAGAATATATGAGAAAAAGGAGGCCGAGACAGGGACATGACACTGCATCGCGCCTGCAGTGCAGGTACCACCCAATCAAATTAGACTCTACGCAAAATATCTCTTCAGTTCAGGCCATGAAGATTTGAGGTTTCCTGTTTCAGTTGTACATAGATTCCTCTTTGTATATTGATTGTTAGAGGCTGCGTTTACCTGGATTTACTAGTATGCACGTAACTGATAAATATCTATCTCTTCAGGCCATGAAAATTCGGTGTCTCCTGTTTCACTTGTAGATAGATTTCTCTTTGTATGTATGTTGTTATTTGTTAGAGGCTGCATTTTCTTACTTTGATTAAAGAATGAATGTGGCTCCGTCCATGCTACAAGCAAACTGCAGATCCTACTAAGGACCAAACCCTGAAATTATTTTGTCGTTCTTCAGGTAATATGTAATTTTGTCATTGTTTGACTATAGAAAAAAATGTAAATTATCTTATTAATTGTACTAGCGTATTTGAAAACTCAGGCACATAAAGCGTAGCGACACCAGGCCCGTAAAGTTATGCAGATCCTCGAGGACCAAATCGGAGACCAGCATGTTCTTTTTTTCATGCTAGTAGCCCAATAAAGTCAGTATGTGGTACAATAATGTAAAAAGTCAGAGACTGCTTACACCAACCCAATCACACATACAGCTTCTGTAGTTGGCATCATGTTACGCATACACATGTTTGACTCGGTAACTCCTATAGGTGCGTGGCAAAGTGGGTACTGACGTGTATTCCTTGTTGCTCATGATACCGCATTTTGATGTCAACACAAAGGAGTAACTACCTGATAGCTGTACTTTGCTGAAGATCAACAATGGCCAATGAAATAGCAGCTTCCTAGAAGGTAGAGAGCATCGTCACACAACAAAGGCCCCTCCCCCAACTCCATCCCAAAAAAAAAACTATACAACATCCTCCCTCATCTGCACCATACCTTGAAATTGTGATGTTTTTCATTGACGTAGATGCAAAACTTCCATTTCCATGGTACATTGCTCATCCTCCAACTTATACAACAACTGGGCCATTTTAGCAAGAGCCTATGCGAGTTAAAAAAAAACTGTCGTAGGGCACAAAATTCCTCTTATACAAGAGGCCGTCTGGGTGATGGGTATTTGGGTGATGAGTATTTATGTGTCAGCGATCTTGATGCCGTTTTTCTCTTGAAGACTAAATAGAGGGCCAGGAGAACACATACGATAAGAAGATACAACCAGAGGTGAGCTTCTTGAACATGGAACAGCTTGTCATTGTCGCAGTGGCAGCCCTGGTCGTCATGAGGCGGCTTCATCTGCCCATCAGTTCCGTTCGGTTCCAAGATGAAATCCAGGCTGACAGCTTCCTGCTCCAGCATGATGCGTGTGGATTTTTGCTGGAAGCCTTCCATTGATGCCACGACTGCCATGAATGACCGGTAGAAATGTCACTGATTTTGTAGAGGGACGGTACAGTAGCAATGGTATGCATTGATTTCATCTGTCAATCTAATGGGTGGTCAACTTGGTCTTACTACCAAAAAAGAAAAGGATTTACCTTCATTCTGTGTTGCATATGGGATGATAAACAAATGAAAAGAATTTACATAAATGTTGTGTTGCATATGGGATGATAAACTAATGAAAAGAACTTACCTTCATATGTCTCACCAGGCACAACAATTCGATGGTAATCTCCAAAAGCACTGCTCGCGTTTACCTATAGCAAAAAAAAGGAGGTTATGTAAGTCTTGAAAACTAATATCAACAATCTGTATCCATTTTTCAGTTCATCCATTCTAACATAATATAATTAATGCAGCCAAAATGAACTAACCTTGGAATCAATGCCCTTTATCATCACTGAGCCAGGTATAGGCCTGCCAGTGTCTGCTGCATATATCCTTCCATGAATTCCTGACTAAAACTAGAGTCAATATGATTGGACAGCCAGATACACTATGGTAACTCTTGCAGACAGGAAAAAAAGAGTAACTCCCAGAAGCAGATTGGGGAACCACAAGGTTTCTACAATTAATACAGGGCATAAAGTAAATTTGTGGGACTAAGAATGGATGGTGGCACCAGGAGGGCACACTTCAGAATTCACACATATCACAATAATATCAAACCTACCTAAGTAATCTTTGGAGGGTCACAAGTCACGACTCAACAGAATTCCTCCATTCCAAATAGAGTTTCCTTTTTTTTTCGTTTAAAGACAATGTTAAGGATATCTTATAATGCAGTCAACAATGGAAATTGGAGTAACTGCAATATTACATGACAAACTCTGTTCTTAAAAAATAAGAGGAAACATATCCTACCAAAATCCTGGCTAAAGAGACATGACCTCTTTGGGGTATAGAACCCCAAAAATTTACTGATCAGAACCAGACAGTAGTGGCAAAAACATTGTCCCAATTAGAAAAACAGTGATCCATCATGAACAGCGAAAAGGTTTGTTGGAAAAGAAAGCAGGATAAGCTTCCTAGTGCTCACGCCATTGCAGTAACAATGGATGCAATGAGAAACTCTAAGAAAAATTGGTTGCACTCGTTCAGAACTCAGAGCAACTAGCTTGCTTTCTAAAAATTTGGTTTCTAAGAATTTGGTTGTGCTGCATTTTTAGTTATAAGAAATAACTGGATAGCTACAAACATTACTATGAACCAGTAGACTCACTAACCAACACCATTTCACTTCAATTAGTGCAAAAATTACCCTTTGCGGTGCAGAAAGAGACTAGTGTGGAAACATATTACCTTTACTAGGCTTGCAAGAAGATTGAGCATACTCATCCTATTGTGTTCCCAGATGACAGGAAGCTGTAGCAAAATTTTAGGATAAACAAGAGAACAGAAAAAGAATTATCAAATGGTTTCCAACAGTAGAAGTGGAACCTAACTAGACGCAAAGGTACCTCATCTGCTTTTGGCCACTTTGTGTCACTAATCTCCAGAGTTAACTCAAAGCAGCCTCCATGTATATAGTTCCAGTCTTGCATACCACCATATATTGGATACCTGAACCACAAGCAATGGTGTTGTTCGATTCAAAGCCCATACATACACAACCTCATATGCAGTATGAACTTGCTACTGTTTGTTTACCAGAGTGCTCCATTTGTTATCCCTCCTTCAAATTCTTTGCTCAAAGACATGTTGTAGTGGGACCGACTATACACAGATGCCATGTGCCGGAATGTCTTATCATCAGGAGATCCATAGTAATTTTTGCTGTAAGAAGTAAAATCTTTGTTAAGAATGTTACAATGTGAAACCAAGGAAGTCACATTGGGCCCTAAAAACCAGTGATGACAATCAGGAAATCAAAGAAAGTGATCACATGTAAGATTCAGAAAATAAGCTTATCATCACATCATTGGATATGAGACCCTGTTTGATGGAGCAGCCGAGATACCCTGTGTGTGTATAAATCCAGTTGTTTGTGACAACACAGAATAACTCATAAATTGTACAGTAATGGTTCATTTCAGACATATAGTAATTTATTGGTTTATTGATCAGCTGATTAAGACTATGTCAGGCATGAAACTGATCCTGATCTATCCCAACACTTGACAGTCCTTGCCCTTGGTCCCCCCCCCCCCCCCCAAAAAAAAAAAAAAAATACTGCTCACTCAAACTCTTTAAATTAGTCAAAAATCATCACCTAGTGATTTTTTTCTTCGCCATTTACATGTTGTGTTGTTGGTATAAATTTGCAAATTGATGGATGGCCACATACCATATGATTCAAAATTTGGGAGAGCAGAATGAGTCAAAAATTTATTTAGGGTGTCAAGAGGACAAAGTGAAAGTAAAACAGACCATTTTCATATAAAGAATAAAAACTTTGTGGGCTGTGTATTTTCAATTTGGTTCTCCCTCCTGTCACATTTTGGCATGGCATCACTTGATACACTACCTTCTAACCAATCCTTCGATGAATGGTGGAGAAAAGTTGATACGGCTGCTTGTGGAGATCTGAGGAAGGGTCTGAATTCTCTAGTTATTTTGGGAGCCTGGAGCATTTGGCGGCATAGAAATGATTGCGTTTTCAAGGTGCAACCCCAAATGTTAATATGGTTCTGGCTTTGGCAAGAAAAGAGGCCCATTGATGGAGCCTCGCTGGAGCTAAGGGGATCTCCCTGCTCACTGGCAGAGGAGCAGTCTAAAGGACTGTAGCTATCGGGTCGTCCTTTTTGTTTTAACCAGTCATTTAGTTTTTCATATACTAGTGGGTGGGTGTGTGGGTTTGGTTTGGGTCTATGACTCTCTTCTATAGTCTACCAATACAAGGACATGCAGCTCTCCTGCGTGTTCGAGAACAAAATAAAAATGCAACCAACAGTGGCAATATCTTATTAGAACAGATTAAAGGGACCTACTTGCGATCCAAACAGCAAATAACCATTAGCACCATCGGAAGATAGTAAAAAGAATTAAAAAGAATGCAAACAAAATACGTTAACTTTTGGGCAATACTTCATGAAAAGCTCGTCAGACTTTCTACATCTTTAAAAGTTTGACAGCAACACTATTGATTGAGATACTTGAAAAAATGAATGTAAGTAATTAAGTAGAAGAAAAAATCACCTTTTGTCTCTAGTTCCATCCCATGGATAGTTGGCAACAAGAGCACCCTGAAAAACAAAATCAAATAAGAGAAAACTATAGGACCTCATTTCATTTCAACAAAATAAGTAATATTATAACTACAGTAGGTGAGAATAGTTACCCCATGCAAGCTAGCAGAAGCTGTGAAGTGTTCTTGCTTTACCCAATTCATAATGGCTCTAGTTTCAGGCTGTCTGTGGTCAATATCGTTGTTAACGGAGAAGAACTGTCAATTTCAGCTAGTGTCAATTGAATGGCTACAAGAAAAAAAAGGAAGTACAAAAACGGAAGTAAAAGTTTCCATAAGGAAAAGAGGTGCAATGTAAAGAAGTACTCACTTGGTCAGGAAAATCCCTGTTGAGATCAATATTTTTTGCATTACCACGCCATCTAAGAGCAAATCCATCAGGGTTCATTGTCGGAAGTATATGAAGGTGGATGTTCTCAACAATGCGAGTTGCCTACAGAAATTAGTTCAACTGCTGATCTTTCCACATACAGTTAATCATTTTCACAGATTAATGAACTGTATCTTAATGTTAAATAATATATTGTAAACTAAGTAAAAAAAAACAACATCCTTTAGAATATCATTTCATACTTCATATTTTGAATAACTTTCATGTGTTATTGTATTTGTATCAAAGTTATGATATCATCAGAACAACTCAACAAAAACTACTGAAAGTAGTTATCACAGAGCTAAAAGTTACAAGAGGTTGGCTATTGGTAAACTGTAGTCTGTAGGGTGACCAAAGAGCAAGTAACAACAGAGGAATGTTGCGTACCAGTGAATTCTTCAGATAGTTATCACACAGCCAATTTGCAAGATGCATAAGAACCTCTCTTCCAACAGGCTCGTCACCATGAACATTTCCAATGAACTGCATGTGTAGCACAAATTAAATCACATACAAATTCTCGCGACCTTTAATACTGAGATTAGGATAAATAACATAGAGATTCATCATCGATTTTAGTTGAACAAGAATACAAGAGGTTATTAACTCCAGCGACAGAGCAAGTCACCCGAATAATTGTCAATACACTTTGTTGCAGGAAACCATGTGTTTAAGCATGGATCTAGTATAGGAAATCAGCTTAGTAATTTCTAATATGGCATTACATGATTGCATGTTTGCCACTAAGAAAAAATCTTTTGTGTGAGCCTACGTAGGTAACATTTCTGTGCTCAAGATGTGAGGAAAACAGTTAGTCCCTTATGAATTAACAAGAAGGAAGCAAAGGGTATGGAATCATGGAAGTCGAATTCAACAAATTGACATAAAGGTATTGCATTGGCATTGAACATATCCCACATTCAACAATACGATTCTTAAACCAAAGAGAGGGAGGGAGGGAGAAAGATGATCATCACAAGAAATCTCCAACCAAGAGTTTATTTCCATTCTCCAAATTACAAAAAAGGAAAGGCCCACTCAATAGCATCAAAGAAAATGGTACCACAAACCTTGAATGCTGGTTCAGCTTTTCTTTGCCTGGGCTTGTCCGATATTTCAATCACCCACTACAAGAACAATCGGAAGTGTTCCCCAGCATGTAAATTTGACACTAAGAGAAACATACAAAATTGTACAGCCATTTAAGTTACATACCAATGTAACATGATTCACACTCTTTCCAATGCTGATAATAGGTTTGTGTTATCCCTCAAAGAGAGAAGAAACAAAAGGTAAGTGAGGTGTGAATATATGATGCAGGAATTTAGATGGCTTTAAAAACTGGAGGTCTTATTAAAAGTTAGTTTAGAAGCTCCAAATGCAATGATCACAAAGAAGTAAAACATTATACATCATGTACCTGTACACCCTGGAGATATTAGAACAACGATTTCCAAAGGCATGTATAGCAGCCTCAAGCTCAGCATTGCTCATATACCCACGTACCATCTCATCTCTAAATGTATTTCAAAACCATACACAGCATAGTCAACCAATAATGTCATCAGACTGAGACAAACATTGTTTTCTTTTTGTACAAAAAAAGGCTTAATTCTAAACATACGTGATCTGAGGCCTATCATCAAGAAGTTTACGTGAAAATGGCTCATGAGCCCCATCATCTGCACACGGCAGACATACAAAACAATAAGTACGTCAGTAACTGCATAATGAAAACAGGTAACGTGTGAGCATAAACATACATCAGTTCGTTGTGGAATGTGTCTAATCAAACGGATAGACGCTGAGGTTAGTCAAGATAAGAATAACTTGATCAGATCAGAGATGGGCATGGGTATGAATCTGTTTTGGATGGAGCGTGGACAAAATAAGTCATACCATGGTTTTAATTAATAAGCTAAATGCATGATGGGCTGTAGTCTTGAACAATCAACACACACACATCACATATTGAAGAGCATGAATGAAATTTTTATAGTTCTAGCTCATCCCCGGCATCACTTTTGCATGCACAGAGTCCGTTCATCCCTAATCAACGATGGTTGTACCAATGAATGAATTATACTGAATCCCAGGCACCGGACAATTCCATAAAAAAAAAGTCCTATAAACCCCTACCAAAACGGAACGAGCTGCCGGATCCGCAGTGCCGGAAGCTCCCAGTAGGACGCCGACGGCCGACCCCACCGCTTCACACGGGTGGGGAACGGTTATACTAAGTTCCGACCGGCATCATCGCCGCCACTGCAATGCACATCTAGCCCCGACATCACAGGTTCAGAGGGGAAGAGGAGGGAGGGAGGGAGGGAGAGACCTGACGGATCGTGGCCGCCTCTCGCGGCTGCCTGCGCGGGAAGCGACGCGAAGGCGTGGAGCACGACGAGGAGGATGACGAGGAAGGGCTGGAGGAGGCGCGAGATCGCCATGGGCGCGGGAGGACGCCGCGCCGCCCACGGGGAGAGGGACAGCGGGAGGTGGGGAGCGAGGCCAGCCACTGGGCGACGACCCGGCCCGGACCCGGACAGGGCCGAGAGGGGGGCAAGATCCGCTTCCGACGGCGAGAGAGCACTTGGAAATTCGCATGCCAAACGATAGCACAAAAGCACCAGTGGTCTAGTGGTAGAATAGTACCCTGCCACGGTACAGACCCGGGTTCGATTCCCGGCTGGTGCAGTTTTTAGTTTTAATTTGTATTTTGTTTTATTAATATTATTTTCAACTTTTCTCTTCATGATTTCCATCCGTTTTATTTCGTGTAATGTTTCGGCAGTTTTTAGTTTTAATTTGTACTAGCAAATAGGCCCGTGCGATGCAACGGGAGGAAAAAAAGCCTATAAAACATTTGTAGAGAACAATAAGAATAGTACATATCTTTTTTGTGTTTTATCCTTTCTAAAAAATGTATAAAATCTATAATTTTATTTTATAATGACCAAGACATCAATAATATAATATAAGTTTAATATGATGATGTCCAATTAAACTTGTGTCAAATTCAAATACAATTTAGTAGATTGTTTCTTCCCTTACGACGCTCAAAATTATTTTTATGCAAATAGTATCGTAACTTTAATTTTTATATTTATCTTGTGTCTTTCTTAGAGGACCCATAATATCAGTAATTCTTATATCTGATTAAAGTCGGCAATAAGGCAACTACCATGTGCCAAGCATATGTTGATGAGTATGACGAGATTTCTCTCGATTTTTCACATGCCAACACTCGTCAAGAATTGCAGATACATTTATTTAGGATGGATTATACAACAATCTAGTCGAGATTTTAGTTTAAGGTTTTATTAGTTGGACTGTTAAAATTTTAAAATAAGAATAAGTTCTGTCTACAATTAAAATTATATTAATATTATTGTTGATGAAATTAATTTTTGTAAAAAAGTAAGTAGTTCGAAGAAGGCGATATATGTTGTTCGGAGTACCACTATTATAATACGTTATATAATCAGGCTATGTATCGTGATTGCATTGCTAAAAACTAAAAAGCATGAACGAGAAGATAATAGAAAAATCTAAGAAAAAGAAAATCGTCAAAGGAAAAAAGACATAGAAACAACATAAAACCCGTAAGGTTAGCGGACCAGATTTGAAGGAAACAAAACAAAAATATCAGTTAATAATAAATAAAAAATATATAAAAAGTTACGTACTTGTACTTGGAGGCCGAGAGGTGAGGCCCACGTTAGATGTTTTGTCGGCTCAATTTTTTCGGAGGTGCTCATAAAGGTAGGACTTACATGTCTATTCACAGGGATGAGTGTGTGTGCGTGTTGTGATAAGTTACGTTTTTTTTTTTTTTTTTTTTTGTTTTAAATCATATGTCAAGGAAGGAATAAGATACAGGGGAGGGGACCAACGTTTTCTCTGCTATATGAGTTATGGGGTGTAGTTTTTTAACCATATATGCACAAGGAAGGAATAAGATACAGATACGGGGAGGGAACTGGAGACGCAGATACACATACGAACAGGGAGAGATGGGAAAAAATATGGGCTTTCTTCTAAGCGGCAACGATTGATTTGTTGTTAGTTTCTCTTTTGTCCGACATGAAAACGAAAAGCTAAACGGTATCCGAGTCGATCTCTTAGTTGGACCAAAAATTTTGTGGCTGAAATTTTTGATAGATAGAAATAGAAATATTAGAAAGGAAGATGAAGTACGTTTTGTATTTATAAAAAAAAAAAGTAGAAGTATTTAGAGAGGAAGGTGATGTTCATGAACGGCGAAACGCACATGAACTGTGGTCAGTGTACATCCATCGTTGTTTCCCGAGAGATAGAAGAGTTGGACTTAATTTTGAGTACACCTAATCTAATTCAGCTACAACTATTGCATGAACACTGTGAGTCTATTTCTTTTCTTTATTCGGAACCAGACTCTAGCAATAGCATGTTCGTTTGTTTATTTTAAACCGGACTCTAGCAATATTACGTGTATCTACATAGATCTTTAATCCCCGTGAAAATCACTGTTGATGAATAGTAGCGGGTCTCCATTCAAGACTCATTTCCACTGTTCATCCACAGTACAACCCGATACTGTAGTACCGACCGCTGCTGTTCATCCCCCCGTCATCCACAGTACAACCCGATACTGTAGCACCGCCCGCTACTGTTCATCCCCTGTTACTGTTCACCGTTCTTTTTTTTTTTTTTTTTTTTTTTTTTTTTTTTGCCCCCACCTTCTTCCCTCCTTCCCACGCATCTCCACCCCCGTGCGAAGCACGGGGTCCCCATCTAGTATGGTCTATGTCTCTACTTCCATCGCCATGGTAACCAGGAGTCAAATCAATTTCCTTGGTATACAAATACGTGGGTCACATATATGAATCAATTTGTTTTCACATCGGACTCTATATCATGCTAGACAACAACTATCTAGCACAGGCTATATATATAAGTTTGGACAGAAGAAACTCTTCATGTCCGGTAGTTAGAGGGAGACGGACTAAAAAAATAGATGGACGAAAAAAGATGGGCTGAAATTCTGCCTCTTTATTATTAGGTAGAGATTTTATTTTATTAATATTATTTTCAACTTTTCTCTTCATGATTACCATCCGTTTTGTTTCGTGTAATGTTTTGTTTATTACTGCTATGCTTTGTGTTCCCCAACCTCCTCTCCTGTTGTACATTTCCATCTATTTCATGTCGTGGACATGTTTTCTTCACCCTACTAGAGGCCTGTTTGGATGCACCAACTAAGGTCACCTTAGTTGGCTAAATTTAGCTGCTAGACATCCAAACAGTCCAGTTAAAAGTAGCTAAACTTTAGCTGGGTTTAGCTACTTTCACCTAGCTAAAACTAGCTAAATTTTAGCTGAGTCTATTAGCTGGAGCATCCAAACACCGCAACTAAAATTTAGCTAGGAAACTTTTAGCTAGCTAAAGTTTTACTTTGAAATTTTAGCTAGATAAATTTTAGTTGAATGCATCCAAACAGATCCTAGGTGGACTGTTCATTTCATTATGATAAGGCCAAACACTGACCAAGCTCGATCGCACCGCATCAAAAAAATATGTTTTTAACTCACTTCATTTTACACAAGTACTTCCTCCGTCCGAAAGAAGTGCACTTCTAGAATTAGGCTCGGAAATTAAGGTAGTTGGCAAATGACAAAAATACCCTTAGAAAATGGTTGACGAAAGGAGATACGAAGGATCGGGATGGGCGCGTTCAGCTGGTCTAGAAGCCGGCGTGTTCGGTTGGTTGAATAGTGTCGGCGTGAGAGCCAGAAGCACCCAGAAGCACTAAAGAATGAGTATATGACTGAATGTGATCCTCAAGTCTTGTAATATGCATTGCATGAACGCTTTGAAAAGATGAAGACTGTACTTCTCTCTCTGGTGAAACACGAATGACAGAATTTTTGCTACCAAGACTACAAGAGTGTTGAGGACTACAATACCAAACTCTATAGGATTGTCACACGCATGAAGCTATGTGACATTAATCTAACTGAACCGGATCTAATAGAAAAAACCATGTCAACCTTCCACCCTAATACCTACTTAAATCGTCAGTATAAGAAAGAAAAGTATAAGAAGTACATTGACCTTAGTAATGCTTTACAGCAAGACCAAGGTGAAGATGAAGAGTTGATGCGACCACAGGAACAACTTCAAGCACACCTTCTTAGGTCACAGGTCCGTGAGACAAGGCTGTTGTCCTTCGTCCCTCGAAGCTTTTTTGGCAGGTGCTATGTACTCAATAGAATAGGTGTTAGGATCCGTGACAGAAACTACTAACAGTTAGATTTCTTTAGAAACTACTAATAGTTTTTTTTTCTCAAAAGAATCGTTGCCTGCTTTCATTAATAAGAGGAAAGCAATAATGTACGAGGCACAGTTTGCACAATAGAAAAACCCTACAAAACGCGAGGTTTTTCTAATTACTCTGAAACCGCTCACCACCCCTTTGTGATATCCTAAAAAGGTTTACATAAAAGAGAGAAACACTCAGCTGCTGTTTGGTTCCTGGCAGTAACGAGAATGGTAATGAAGCAAAGCATGGCACCGGCTTCCATCCTAGGGCATGCGCCTGATAAGATGTGAAGCTGTGAATGCCTCATGCAGAATATGTGTAGAACCCACAGGGCCACAGGTAAGGGTTCACGCTCTCGTGTGAGGGGTAGCAAATTTGTACATGCGGGAATCAAATTGCGGCGTGACCCAATTGCAGATGGACTGAAACAAACAGCATCACCCGTTACTGGTTACCGGCATCGTGATCGAATTAGAAATGGACACAAACAGGATTACGCGTTATATTATATTGTTACCGGTGCTATCGGATGACGTTACAATACGGGAACCAAACAGCAGCTCAGTTGAGAGAGAGAAGAAACACAGCTAAGAAGTGGCATTTTAGACTAGCTGCTCTACATCTCCTGCATCTATTCCTTCGCCAAGTTGGGCGTGAGCGTGACCGGTCCTGGGAGGGCCTAGGACGGGAACTCAGAAACATGTTACTAGAATCACAGAAAATCAATATAGCAGCACCAGTGGTCTAGTGGTAGAATAGTACCCTGCCACGGTACAGACCCGGGTTCGATTCCCGGCTGGTGCAACTTGTCTTTTTTTAGTTAATTTTTATTTTATGTTTTTCTTGACTTCTTGGCTTTATATTTTCAACCAAAATTCGCTTCGCATGTTTTCTGACCTGATACATTTTCAACCAGAGTTCCTTATTAAACTCCAAAAACATGAGATCTTTATTCACTTCAACTTTTACATGTACCACATTGTTTCAGTGACCAATTGAGGTGTATGATCCATTACTTTTGCACAAATTATCTAAAAACAAAATGGGGCTGTAACGTGACATGGCAGATTATCAAGCCGGCAGCGAAAACTGAGTCCAGCAAGGAGCTCAAGGATAGTTCTCCATCAATCAATCAACAAATTCAAAGATTGCGGCTCTACAGCGTTGCTATGAGTTCCTTGGCACAAGCTGCAGTGCTTCGGCCTTTTCGGTCCCTGGAAAACCTTTTAGCAGGCGAAGAGTTCGTCGGCACAAGCTGCAGTGCTTCGGCCTTTTCGGTCCCTGGAAAACCTTTTAGCAGGCGAAGGCGCCATTATGTACTCAATGGAATAATTGTGTCAGGACCTGTGACAGGAGATAATCATAAGACACAACTCTAGGAACTACTAACAGTTTAACTTAATGATATGCACAACAGATAAATAACAACTCACCTGTCAGAAGACTACAAGAGGTTGCTAGTCATCACCGCACAACTACTTTCAAAATCAGGACAGCTACAAAAACTACAATTGCAGTGGGTCTCATCTATTTTGAATTGGACACCTTCAGTAGCTCATGGAATGCTTCCTGAGGAATGTCGACAGATCCCACACGTTTCATGCGCTTTTTGCCTTCCTTTTGCTTCTCTAGCAACTTCTTCTTCCGAGTAATATCACCACCATAGCACTTGGCCAGAACATTCTTCCTCATTGCTGACAGGCTGAAAATGGTGAAAAAGAGCTATAAGCGAAAAACCTATGTGACAGCAACATATTATTCAACTCTTTACCTCCTATCTACATGGCTTTTCAGATACAGTTAGTTAACCAGATAATGAACACTGTATTTAGCTATTCATACTGAACCGAAGGATAGTGCTGCTAAAACCAGGACAGCTTCCTACAGGTTGAAACATAAACCTTTCAAACATGCTGGAACCAGATAGACCAAGGCTAGAGATGATTTCCCAAGGCTTATTTTTTTTTTCTCAAACGCGTGATATCCCAAGCCTGACTAGTAGTAATTTTATATTAATTGAACAAGTATTAGATCTTTTAGGCCAATACAAACATTTAGTTGGAAAGTTTCAAACCATTTCCAGCTGTTGTCATTAGTTGCTAGAAATATTTGTTAGTTTATAACAGAAAATGCTCAAGATTACTGGCTTAAATGTTCCGGATGAATGAATAGCAATGGCTTCATATATCCAGTGAAATGTACACAATAATTTCAAAGAAGTTTGATATGAAGAATAATCTTTAACCAAATAAAAATGTCAAAATTAGAAGAATAGAATTCAGAAAGGTAATAGAAGCTTTGAATATCTTACGTTTCCCTTGCAATAACCTTTGAACCAATTGCTGCTTGAATGGTGATCTCAAACATTTGCCTACATGAGAAGAATGAAATAAATTATGTTAGGCAGCAGAAATGAAAATCATGTCACAACTCAACATGAGCCCATAGCAAAATTCTGTTCTAAGCCTTGCAAAAGTCAAGGAAAAAAAACTACTCTAATATTTTATTCTCACTTGCAAGTTTATTCCTTTTGCAGCTAATTGCACTTTTGTAGTGTAATTAATATTGACCCAAAACTAATGTACACAGAAAGAGACGTCATATCTCAAGCACAGTACACAGTTCAAGAAAAGGAGGTTGATGAATACCTTTCTATAAATTTCTTGAGTTTCTCCACCAATTCCTTTCCAACCCGCTGAGCCTTCTGGTTATGCACTATAGTTGCCATAGCATCAACAGGTTGACCATTAAGAAGGATGTCCATCTTAACTAGATCAGATTGTTGGTATCTGTCAAAGAGAAAAGGGAAAGAAATTTATGATAAACTACACAAATTCTGGTATATTTTTCTCCTCCTAAGTCCTATCATCTATTTTACTTTGGAACAGATTTTTGTAAGCCACTTGAAGAGTAATTTTCACAAAATTGATGATGGATGCATTACTTAATAAGTCAAACAATCCCAGATCTGATGAAGAGAATGTTTCCAAAACCTTGTATACACAAGACAAGTGCTCTCTGTATGTAATCACTTGTCTGAAGGTGTACTAACATTCAGAAAGGTCAGAGCACTCTGTATTCGAAAAAGAAACTACATCCGGAAGGTGTACTAACACCTTCACAAATCAGAATAGAAAGGAATGGAAATAAAAAGTAGTACTAACAACGAAAACCATACGAGGAAGTGAAATAAAAAATATGATATTTTTCTCATCTGTATATAAAAAAAAGTTGTAGGCCGGACCATGCCTTGTTATTGCATTCACAGCAGGACTTACTCTGAATCTTCGTAGTCAAAAGTAGCATAGCCAGGCGTAATGCCTTTCAATTCATTGTAGAAGTCCACGATGATCTCCTTCAATGGTAATCGGTACTTCAACAGAGCCCTTTGGCTGTATCAAAAATAGCCATATATGAATAAAAAGCAAAGGATAGACGAGCACTTAACTAAACTGAAAGATTTTGAAGCAAAAAAGGTTTACGCATCGATAAATGTATATTCAAGCTGTTCGCCCCTTCTTTCTGAACAAAGCATAATGACAGGCCCAACATACCTGAAAAGGTGATTGAGCGTGATAACAAATTTCTACTTGTAATGCTCAAATATTGAAAACAGGTGAGAAAGGAAGCAGGTCTTACTCACTAGGGATAATGATTGTTGCAATAACTGTGGGCTCCCAACAGGCTGCTACACGCTTTCCAGGATTAGAAGCCAAAGCTGCAGGGTTCTCAACTTGCACCTTGCTGACAAAAATAACCTAAAAAGTTTTAGTATCCTACCAGAAAACCAAGGTAGTAAATACAATTGTGAGTGCTTACCTTCCATCACCATATTCAAAAATATACGGTACAGTTGGTATGGTCGATATGACTTGAGCTCCATATTCCTAAATAAACACAGTGACAATCAGAATCTCAAGGTAATTTATTAAAAATTCAAGGAATCAAAATTACGCCAAAAAAAATACTCTACTTGCTCAAGCCGTTGATGGAATACATCCATGTGTAGCAAGCCTAGGAAGCCACATCTGTAAAGCACAGTCATAAAAAAATAGATTACAACAAACCCCACACTTGGTGTAATGAAAACAACAGAAACAAACTAGTTCACATGTAGAAAATTTGGTACTGTGGTACCTGAATCCCATGCCAAGTGCATTGCTTGTCTCCTTTGTAACAGAAACACTAGCATCATTACATGTTAGTTTCTCAATCGCATGGCTAAGAGCTTCGAAGTCAGAACCATCAGCAGGATAGAGACCAGAGAAGACCATGTGTTTCGCAGGCTTGAAACCTGAAAGGATATTCTGCATGATGTCACATGCAACCAAAACCTAAATAAAGGGGATATGAAACAAGGCTATGGGACTGCAATAGATCATGTGTGTTCTTTTCTAACTAAATCAGACTAAATGAAAAGTGAAAATACATAAGTGAGCATAATAATGTTTCAAGAATGGGGGATTCCATACCAGGAAGTGGTTCGACAGTACTCTTTGCCTGGTGAAGGGTATCACCAATGCGCGCTTCTTTAGTTGAACGCATTCCACTAATAACATATCCAACTTGTCCAGTGTAGAGAACTCCAGTAGGTGTAAGCTCAGGGTGCATAATGCCGACATCAAGAACGTCGTATGCACGGCCAGTTGCAGCTGAAGCAATCTTATCACCTTTACGCAGAGCACCATCAACAATAGCAACATGGCAAATCACTCCTTTGTATTCATCGTAGTAAGAATCCAAAAGCAACATGCGTACGGGTGCATCACATTTCCCAGGTGGGGAAGGTATGCGTTCAATAACAGCAGGTAATACATGTTCAAGGCCTTTACCAGTCTTGGCAGAAGTAAGCAGAGCTTCACTTGGATCAATGTCAAACAACCTCTTCAATTGATCCTTTACATTATCTGGATCAGCAGTCGGCTGATCAATCTTGTTAATCACAGGAATGATGCTCAAATTTGATTCGAATGCAAGGTAAAAGTTTGCTATTGTTTGAGCTTGTACTCCTTGTGCTGCGTCAACTACTAAAAGAGCACCCTGGCAAGCTGCAAGGGACCTGGATACCTCATAGCTGAAATCCACATGGCCTGGTGTATCAATCAGATTAAGCAAATATTTTTGGCGTATCTGAGTCCTGAGATGCAGTAGTGTGCCTATAGAACATAGTTGCTGTTTGTGCTTTTGACCGTAATCCCCCTTTCTCTCTCAACCTGGTCCCCACATACAAAACGTTACAACAGAAGACACAATTTCAAACTAGACATCAAGGACTGATCCAATGTCAAAGCAGTTTAGAAGGTAATGCCCAAATCATAGTATAATGAAAATAAAGTTGAGGTTGTGAAAATAAACACTCCTCGTTAAATGTAGTTGAACCACATAACATTACAATCTAACAGGCTGTACTATCTCAAATTCTGATGGTTCAAAGATCAATCCAGCAACTTTTTTTGCATTCTTTACATTTTTTTTTAAAGGAGACCTTTTTTAAAAAATGGATCTGATACCCTCAGACGACCTGGCATGCTAAAAATGGCTTCTCATATTGATAATTGTTCTATTCCCTCAGGTCACAAATACTTAACACTTTTCACTTTGCACGGTCTTCAATGTGTATCTTTGACTGCTAATTTCTCTAGAATATATTCTTAAAAACCTTCAATATGAGAGATGAGAGATTTTGCCAAGTATTTGAAAACAGGTTGACGCATATAACTTGCAAGCTTCCAAACTAAATAACGCAATAGTCATTGATGTTTGTAGTTTTTAAGATTTGACCAAATCTTGTCCTAAACGACAAGGTTTTGTGGCCAGAGGTCGTAAGAGTTTATACTGAATATAGGTAAGATAAATGCATTAACTACAGGATACAAAGTCACAGAATGCGGGGTAAATCTGTATAAGTTTCAGTCATGAAGCCAGTAGCAATATAGGCATCAATTGATACGGAATTAGCGTAACATTGTGCCCACAAATAGACCTTGGCACTCACTGGCAGTGCAATGGTATAAAATCTCAAAAGGGCAAAACATAACAAGTAATAACTACTTACAAAACTAATGAAGACATCAATGCAATTCCAGAATCTGATCATGAAAACAGTATGAAAATGGTGGCTAACTGACTGATCACTTCTCACCATTTGATAACTGAGCGGTAAAGGGCAAACATTTTACTAATGTCACTAAGTTATCGAACAAGAAGGAGAGTGAGAGGGAAGAATTAGAGTCCCACTTGCAGCTTGTCGAGGTACTGGGGCTGCCCATGGCCCTTCTGAATAGTGCCGGTGAGCTCCAGCAGCCGGTCGGCCAGCGTCGACTTGCCGTGGTCAACGTGCGCGATGATCGAGAAGTTCCGGACCCGCTCCGGCGGGTACAGCGCCAGCTCCGACCCGGACACCGCGCCGCGCGCGCCGTGCTCCGGCGACGACTGCGACGACAGGAGGCGCTCGGGCTGCTGGAGCGCGCTGCCGGAGAACGCGGGGGCAGCGGCGAGGTGCCGGGAAATCCGGCGAGCAGATCGCCGGAGCGCGGCGGCGCCGGCCATTCCGAGCCGCGGGAGGGGCGACCGGCGGCGGGAGCTAGGGTTCTGGGAGGGATTTGGAGGAAGAGACAGATGGTGGCGTGGAACCGGTCTATGGACAAGAATGTACTATGTGGCTGACGTGGCAATTTGGTTTCCATAATTGCACACGATCCGGATCTTTTTTTTTTTGGACGATAATTTGATGTTGCTAACATTTTTTCTTGACAAAAAGCTTTTATTAATTTTTCAAAGTGTTATAAAGTCTCGAAAAGTACTTTTGGCCTATGCCTAACAAAAAAAAAAAAAACACATAACCATAGAAATAAAAGAAGATTGATACACTCTAATGGCTATCAATTTGTAAATTAGATCAGACACCTTATATTGTTGCAGGTGATTATGGTTGCTATGGCATTTCGTTTACCCACACACATATCTTATGGATGGGGAAAACATATTAAAGGGTGTAGATTCTTAAAAATAAAGTGTTTTTAAGGTTCTATGAACAGATTTATCAATCTGTAGATTAGATCAGACACTTTATATTGCTGCAATCTCAGGTGATTTTGATTGCTATGATATTTTGTTTACCCACACACACATATGTATATCCTTATGGATGGGGAAAACATATTGAAAGGGTGCAGATTCTTAAAAATAAAGTGCTTTATAAGGTTCTATGAACAATTTGTAAGGTTGTTACATGGCAACAGATCAAGTGCAAACCAACCTCTCCATGAAAACCCGTGCAATTCACAAAAAAAAAATCGCACATATAGATGATATGGTAATACATAATTTTATAAAATATCTTGTCTAAACTCGACTTCGTTTGTGAGATATAAAAAAATAAATTTGTAACAAATCATCCGGACATTTTTCTAGCTTGAAATTTAGTATTTTTATATCTCACAAACAAAATCGAGCTCACCTCCTAATTTCTTGCAAAGATTAGAAGTCACGTTAAAAATATATTTCTCTATTTTAAATTATAAAACGTTTTGGCTTTTATAGATATCTTACTTTTACTTATAAATCTAGATATAACATCAAAATTAATATAGTTAGGAAAGCTAAAAAAATCTTATAGTTTAGAATAAAAAGAGTATTATATTTCTTGCTCTATAATCTCTGATGTACAACTATCACTGACAATCTGAGATGCAGAATAGCACAAGCACAACCGCAGCATGTACTGTTTACAAGAAGATAATAGAGTTATAATAATGCCTACTAGTGAATATTTATAGGGAGCATTATCTAGTGCAAACTAACCTTCTGTGAAAATTCGTATAAACTATGGTAAAAAAAAAGTTTTAAATTCACCAAAAAAAATCACAAATGTAGATGATATGATGATACACAACCTTGCAAAATATCTTGTCTAAACTTCGATTTCATTTGTGAGATATAAAAATAACAAAATTATACCAAATCACCGAATGACTTTTCGACTTGAAATTTATTATTTTTATATCTCACGAACGAAAGTCGACTTTCGACAAGATATTTTGCAAGATTGTGTGTCATTATAATCTATATGTGTGATTTTTTTAAATTTAGACGACTTTTTTATTATGGTTTGCACGGGGTTTTCATGGAAAGTTAGTTTGCACTAGATACGTTCTCAATGTTTATATAGGTTGTGAAAATTATGTTGCTCGATGCAAACAAACTATTCTCGAAGTATTAATTTTCCGCCCTTATATATTAAAAAAGTTTTGAATTTTCTACCATTTTTCTGCTAAAAGTTTAGCCGTTCGTGCCCCATCATCCCCAATCTCTCTGCCATGGGGAAGGATCGGAAATTCAGAATCACCGATCAAACATTCATGCTGTCGACACCATCGTTCATCAGCAACCACTTGCCATCTCAAGCCATTCCAAATGCTCGGCATGTGTGTCAACTGCCAGAAGCCACGCATGCGTCCATGTCCATCCATGCACGCGCAAAGGGCAACTCTCTCCTGTCCGCCGCCGGCCGCGCCCGTCCGTCCAGCTGATCGCGTGCCTGCCTGCCTGCCACTGCCAGGGACGCGGACGCTCGCCAAACCCGGCGAGCGGCCGCGCGCGGATCACGGCGAGACGCACGTCCGCCTCCCCACACCGCGCTATAAGACCCCGCCGAGGACCACCGCAAGAGCTCCACCAGCGCCGGCTCTCTTCCTTCTTCACCTCGGCACCTCGCCTATGTGCGCTCACCCGGGAGGGCTCAGCATCCTCTGGAAGAAGTAGCACTTCTCCCTGAGGCCCTGAGCATCTCACCGCGGTGAGCCGAGCCAATAAGCCGGCGCACGTCGCCCCCGGGGCTCACCACCGCGCCGGCCGGCGAGCCCCAACCCATTTGATTATATATATAGAGCTAGGATTTTGATCACATATAACTAGCGACGCCCTACCAAAATGGCGGGCTCCGCCGTCGTGAGGAGCCCGCTGTCCATCCTCTTCATCTACATCCTCGCCGCCGTCGCTGTCGCTGTCGCTGCCACCGCCACGGCGCTGCCTCCGACCGACGCCGCCGCCGCCGTCGACGAGGCGTACGCGCGTCTCGTCAACGCCACCGCCGACGCCGATGAGGAGTACTGGGCAGAGCGCGGCAGGGTGGCGCACAGATACAACCGCGCCGCGTACGCCAGCGACCCCGTGTCCGTGGTGGAGCGCTTCACGAGCGGCGTGCACAGGGCGACGGCCAGGACGGCGCGGTCCGGCCGGTCGCTGGCGCACAGGCCCAAAGGGCGCCTGCGTGGCGACCAACCCCATCGACCAGTGCTGGCGGTGCAGCGCAAACTGGGCGAGCGACCGCAAGCGCCTCGCCAAGTGCGCCATGGGGTTCGGCCACCGGACCACCGGCGGGCTCGCCGGCGACATCTACGTGGTGACCGACTCCAGCGACGACGCCGCGCACCTCATCACCCCGAAGCCCGGCACGCTCCGGTACGCCGTGCTCCAGGACCGCCCGCTGTGGATCACGTTCGCGCGCGACATGGTGGTGGACCTCTGCCGGGAGCTCCTGGTGACGAGCGACAAGACCATCGACGGGCGCGGCGCGCAGGTGCACATCACGGGCGCGCAGATCACGCTCCAGAACGTGCGCAACGTGATCCTCCACAACCTCCACATCCACGACGCGCGCGCCCGGCGGCGGCGCGATCAGGGACTCGGTGGCGCACGCGGGCGTCCGCGCGGCGAGCGACGGCGACGGCGTCTCCGTGATGGGGTCCAGCGACGTGTGGATCGACCACGTCTCCATGCGGAGCTGCGCCGACGGGCTGGTGGACGTGAACGACGGCTCCACCGCCATCACCGTCTCCAACGGGCACTTCACCAGGCACGACCACGTGATGCTGTTCGGCGCGCAGGACACGGCGACCAAAGACAGGGTGATGCAGGTGACGGTGGCGTTCAACCACTTCGGCAAGGGGCTGGTGCAGCGGATGCCGAGGTGCCGGTTCGGCTTCTTCCACGTGGTGAACAACGACTACACGCACTGGCTCATGTACGCCATCGGCGGCAGCCAGAACCCCACCATCATCAGCCAGGGGAACCGCTTCCGCGCCGTCGACGACCCCAACTACAAGCAGGTAACCAAGCGGGAGGCGCAGTACCCCGAGTACAAGGAGTGGGTGTGGAAGTCGCAGGACGACGTGTTCCTCAACGGGGCCTTCTTCAACCAGTCCGGCGGCCAGAACGAGCGCAGGTACGACCGCCTCGACCTCATCCAGGCCAAGGGCGGCCAGTACGCCCAGATGCTGACCAAGGACGCCGGCGCGCTCGACTGCCACATCGGCAGGATGTGCTAGGGCGGCGGCCCTGTAGCCTGGCCTGCGTGTGGGCGGTCGATGCTTCGTTCGATGGAAATGCAATGCCATCTGTAATGGTCGACCACTGCTTGCCTGCTTGCTAGCGACAGCATGGTCCTTGTGCGTGGTTCCTGGTGTTTTTATTTTATCAATGGATGTAGTAGGATTGTCAGGGTGTCACAGTAATTTTCACGACCAGATTCATGCGTCTTCTGGAATGCCGATTGTTTATTAATTAGCAACTCGATCGTACACGCCGACATCATCTGTGCCGGCGGCGTCGCCGCGCCACTGCAAAGCGCGCCGGCCGGTGCGCATGCCGAAGCCGAGCTTCGGTGCTACGGAATATCTCTTCTCTTTGCACCCCACCCTACCCCAACCCCACAGCCGGCGTCCGCGCGCCGCCGTCGAGCTTCAAGGTGTCGCAGACTAGATGATCAGCCGCGCGCCGCCGAGCAACGATCCCAAGGTCGTGGACGAGCACATGTTCGAGTGGAGCTCCGGTGCTTCCACAAACTCCACATTATATACAAAGTTCCAGTCGTTAGTAAGGGCCTTAGTGCTAAGGTAATTTACGTCCATCGTAATTAATGGATGCAAATAAAGGTAGAAAATATACGGGATCAAGTTTTTAAAATAATTCAGACATGCATATTTATTGTCAATATTATCCCTTCCCCTTAACATGCATGTGAACCAAGGTTATATATATTTAGCCATGTCATAACAAATCACTCTATATTTTGGCAGTGCAAATCCTTTGCTAATAACTTGGCCAGCTCACGGACTCATCATGATGTATCAAATGAAATCATGGCCGTTAATTTCTACCAAAATTAGTCTACAAGCTCCACCAATTCCTTGGACGATCGTTATATATATATAGTTGTAGGCACACTTCAGAGAAACACAAGGATTAAAGGAAATAGCTAGCAAGACTGACAACAATGGCTACACAAAAAGAACATTACTTCTTTGTCCTTCTTGTCATTTCTCCTTATCTTATTGCTTACAGGGTCACTCCCGCTACACGCAACGGCAGTGGCACATCCAAAGCGTGGAGGTTGGGAAAATCCCCTTCCTCCGGGATATACTCGTCCACCTAGGACACCTAAGCCTCCACCGAGCAATGCATACACCTCTTTTGGCTCTCAAGCTATTGGTTCCTCTGTTGACCAAGCAACTTAGCATTAGGACTAGGCATAGTCCACTGGCATTTGAGTACCTTCTAGCAACACAGCTTTGGACAAGAATGGGAATGTAAAGTGGCATGGATATACATATTTGTTGAAATAATAAGATGAACATTTTCTACAGTTCTTTGGTTTTCTATTGTGTGTTTCATATGCGCCCATTGTATGTTGGTTATGAGTTCGAATAATAATACATCAAAAGTGGACCCGTTGCCATGCCTTCATATATTTTCTTTTATTTGTTCAAATTCAAGAGCTCCATCATTAATCAAATTTGAAAACAAGCCCTTGGGTTCATAATAACCATCACACATTTAAAATTACAAAACATGGAAAAATTAAGGAGCTCATATTATTTCTTGTTTGCTTCATATCTGGCATAAGCACATGGCTAGTCACTGTGTTAGACTCTACCTAGTTAACTATATTTACACTATAAGTTGCATCCAATGTAATCATTCATGTAACATTACTTTATGAAAAGAAACTTCACATCAAGAGAAAATTGGGAAAAAGAAAAAGAAACATGAATAAAAAAATTGACTATGTTAAATTGGCTTACATTAAGACATTTTATAATGTTCTAAATGCATATTCCAACATTACTATATTGTTTGGGCCAGCCGATCAGATATTGCATGCACTTTACAATGCCCTTTGTTCAAATATCTCCTCAATTATATATCATGTGCTCATGTTACCATAGTTGCAGTGAGGATGGTGTGTTGCAGGTAGCATATGTCTGTCTTGAGCACTTTAAAATACATAGAGATCAACTCTTACGTAATGTTAACCATGAGTTTTTGTGGGTCGATATATATTTGAACCATATAAATCGCAAATTTAGAAAATAATATTTGGCATCGTTGTAGGCGTAATTCATTTACTTTTTGATATAATGTAATAAATTCTATTTTTTTCAAAATAAAAGTTTCAAAAAATATGTATGTCGTTTATAGATTCAAATTTCTCATAATTATCTTTGTGTATTTATTAACAACCACAAATACAAATAGGCATGCTCAACATTGACTAGGAGGGATTGAGTTATGGAGGGAAGGACCCTGCCACAAATAGCTTGTAGTATTAGAGATTATTTCTATCACCCAATTTGAAGCAAGTGCCTTCTCATCTATCTGGTTGAAGCTAATGATGCCTAATGAGATATATATCATCTTTGCAACAAAACATATAAATTCAAATATTTAGAGACGTGAAGGGTCTTCTGCTTTTGGTCGACAATAATACATTTTCCACAATTATCACTTCTACGCACAACACTACAAAAAGGCACAAATTTAAAACTAAGAAAACAATTGCTCACTAGCCAACAATTTTATGTACTTAAAAAAGATTATCAAAGTTCCACTCAATAAGAAGGGAGTGCTTAGGTAATTTACTTCCATTGTAATGGATACAAAGGTAGGAAATTTATGGGATCAAGATTTTCAAAGAATTCAATAGTGCCAACAATTATTGTCAACATTATCCCTTTCCCTTAACATGCATGCGAATCAAGGTTACATTTAGCCATACCATAATGAATCTTTCTATTTTTGCCAATGTGAATCCCTTGCTAATAACTTGGCCAGCTCATGGACTCATCATGATGTATCAAATGAAATCATGGGCATTGATTTCTACCAAAATTAGTCTACAAACTCCACCAACCTCTGGTCATTATATATATAAAAGGTGTGGGCGCACTTCAGAAAAACACAAGGACTGAAGGAATAGCTCATAAGACCGACAACAATGGCTATGCAAAAGAACATTAGTTCTTTGTCCTTCTTGTCATTTTTTCTTATCTTATTGCTTACAGGGTCACTTCCGTTACAAGCGATAGCGGTGGCACATCCAAAGCGTGGAGGCTGGGAAAATCCCCTTCCTCCAGGGTATGCTCGTCCACCTAGGACACCCAAGCCTCCGCCAAGCAACACATACAACTCTTTTGGCTCTCAAGTTGTTGGTTCCTCTGTTGACCAAGCAACTTAGCACCAGGAGGCATAGTCCATCGACATGTGAGTACCCTTCAGCCGCATGGCTTTGGACCAAATGATGATGTAAAGTGGTATGGATATACATATATTTGTTAAAAATAAGATTAAAAATTGCTACAATTCTTGGTTTTCGGTCAAATCTTTCATATGCGCCCATTGTATGTTGGTTATGAGTTCGAATAAAAAGACATCAAAATTTGGCCCATTGCCATGTCTTCTTATATTTTTATTTCTATTGTCTTCAAATTCAAGAGTTCCATCATTTATCAAATTTGAAAATAAGCTCTTGG
Organism: Chrysopogon serrulatus; assembly: GCA_015844335.1. NCBI lineage: Eukaryota > Viridiplantae > Streptophyta > Magnoliopsida > Poales > Poaceae > Chrysopogon > Chrysopogon serrulatus. The sequence goes on along the minus strand of JADLZL010005752.1, from coordinate 39,803 downwards.
ATTCATAATAACCATCACACCTTTGAAAACTACAAAAACATGGAAAATTAAGGAGCTCATATTATTTCTTATTTGCTTCATGCTGTCAAAGGTACAAGGCTAGTCATTGTGCACTGCAAGTTGCATATATGTATATATATGTAATCGTAGATCTATTAGTTTTTTATATGTTGATTTATGTTTGTAGAAACAAGATAAAAAGGAAAACATGAATCAAAATACTGATTATCTTGAATTTGCTTACATTAAGGCACGTTTCTATGAGGTCTACTTCATTACAATGATTATTAACTATTGAGGAGAGGTCGTACGTGTGTGTTCATAGGGGTGAGTGTGGGCTCGTGTATATATGAGCGTCTACGTCTGTAACTAGGTCTCGCAAAAAAAAAAAAAAAGCCCGGTATCGATCACCATGATGAACTATCCAATGTTGTCTCAATAACTCTCTAGGCACGGTTTTGCTGATAATGTGCCAAAATTGCCTTTGTGGCATTACTTACCATTTCATTAATGTATCAATGTATATTTATAGCAAATACTGTATACACACACATGCCCTCGATCTCCACAGCAGCAACAACAACAACAGCGTGCATGCAGTGTTGGATGAACAAAGCCGGATAATAATGGATCAGCCGAACACGTACATGACGATCATGGCAGCCCGGCTGGCGACCGCTATATACCTAACACGGCTGGCCGACGATGCACTTGAGTGGTCCGGCGAATCGCGTGAGCTGGCCGACGAAGCGGCCGTGCTTGGCCGGGATGAAGTCGAACCTGTCGTACTTGCGCTCGTTCTGCCCGCCGGACTCGTTGAAGAAGGCGCCGTTCATCATGACATCTCCCTGCGACTTCCACACCCACTCCTTGTAGTCGCCGTACGCCGTGTACTCCCTCTTGGTCACCTCCTTGGCGTTGGGGTCATCCGGCGCGACGAAGCGGTTCCCCTGGCTGATGATGGTGGGGTTCTTGTTGCCGCCGATGGCGTACATCTGCCAGTGCGTGTAGTCGTTGTTGACGACGTGGAAGAAGCCGAAGCGGCAGCGCGGCATCCGCTGCACCAGCCCGCGGCCGAAGTGGTTGAACGCCACCGTGACCTGCATCGCCGCGTCCTGCGGGCTGTCGTTGCTGGCGCCGAACAGCATCACGTGGTCGTGCCTGGTGAAGTGGCTGTTGGAGACGGTGATCGCCGTCGACCCGTTCACCACGTCGATGAGCCCGTCGGCGCACCGCGACATGGAGACGTGGTCGATCCAGACGTCGCTGGACGACAGCACGGACACGCCGTCGCCGTCGCTCCGCGTGCGCATCCCGGTGTGCCGCTTGGAGTCGCGGATCATGCCGCCCGAGTGCGCCACGGCGTCGTGGATGTGGAGGTTGTGGAGGATCACGTTCCGCACGCTCTGCAGCGTGATCTGCGCGCCCACGACGTGCACCTGCGCGCCGCGCCCGTCGATGGTCTTGTCGCTGCTCACGATCAGCTCCTGCCGGAGCGTGATCACCATGTCGCGCGCGAACACGATCCACAGCGGGCGGTCTTGGATCACGGCGTGCCGGAGCGTGCCCTTCTTGGGGATCAGCATGTCGCCGTCGCTCGCGTCCGTCACCACGTACAGCTTGCCCGCCGCGCCGCCGACGGCGCGGTGCCCGAACCCGCGCGCGCGCACCGCGCCAGCCGCCTCCGGTCCGCCGCCCAGTCGGCGCGGCAGCGCCAGCACCGGTCGATCGGGTTCGTCGCCATGCACGGGCCCGAGTACCTCGCCAGCGCGCGCCGCGTCGTGGCCTTGAGCACGTCGGCGTTGAAGCGGTTCGTGGCCGCCACGGGGTCGCTCACGTAGGCGGCGCGGTTGAGAGAGCGGGCCGCCTCCTCGCGCTCCGCCCAGTACTCCTCGTCTGAGATGGTGACGTTGTTATTGGACGCCTGCGCCGCCGCCGCCGCCGCCGCCGCCGCCGCCGCAGCCGCGGCGAGGACGACGCAGAAGAGAACGGCGGACAGCTTGGGGGCCGCCGCCATTGTGTGTGTGTGTGTGGAGTGTGGACGCCGGCCGGCCGGCCTCGGTCGTCGTCCGGCGCCTCACCACGCGCGGGAAAGGGCTCAGAGATGGATGGGCCTATGGGGCCAAAGGTTTCTGAGCCCTCCCCGGCCGGTGAGCGTGAAGGCGGCGTGCGGCACCTCTGGGCGCAGGAGCGAGCGAGGTGCGCACGGTGAGGTGTGCGGTGGCCGGCCAGGCGCAGGTATATATAGCGCCGCCTGCGACCGCGACCCCATGCATGGCCGCATGGGCTTTGCTGGACGTCGTTGCTGCTGCTCTGTTTTGGAGCTGGGGGCGCGAGGAGGAAGGCGAACCGCTACCTCTGTTTGGTGCAGGCATAAGGCACTGAGGTTTCTGGCTGCCTGCCTGACAAGCAGAAAGAAAACACCTGATGGCTGCCATGCCAGATAATCAAAAGGCCAAAGCTTTTGTCGTCCCGATTCCTGACTGGAAAGTAGGATAATTCAGTTCAGTGTGTGGTGCTAAACGCTCATCGGCGTGGGGATTCGTGCACTTGGCGAGCTGAGCACACCCATTCTTCTTCGGTGGGGCAGCAGTGTCATCTTCAGTTCTTCACCAATGCCGACCAGCTGAGGCCTTTTTTTTATTTTTAATCCTTTATTAAAAGATATTCCATGAAAAAACTGGTTGAAAAAGTAATTGCGCGAGGTAGCCCCTTTGGTCGCGCCAGCACAACCGGCGTGACAGGAGCACTGTGTCACGCCGCATGCACCGGCGCGACAGGCCTGCCAGCGTGGCCGTCTGTGTTGACCGGGCTGGCGTGGCGCCCGCGTGGGGCCCGCCTTGTCACGCCAAGCGTGACTGGCGCGACGGGCTTGCCACGCCCGGCTAGTCCTGGCGCGACGGAGACTTAAAACCCACCTGCCCGAGCCTTCCCCTTCTCCTGCCACTCACTTTCTCGGTCTTTGGCGCGTCCCCTTTATCGAGAGGCGAAGAACCGTGAGCGGGAGCTCTCCTCTTCCTCCCTTTTTTTTTTTCTCCCATTTTCTCTAATTTAGTGATATTGTGAGTTTTAGCACCAAGTATTTAGTCATTGAGGTAAGTCTCCTCCATCCTAACATGTTTATTTTTTGGTTTGCACTTTGTTTTTAGTTTACATCGCTATTCTCTAGACTAGCTTTGTCTTTTTGACGGGTGTGGTTTTGACAATTTGTGCCTTAGAGATAGTGTTCTCGACTGATACTTGGTGCATTTATATTGTGGTTATATACTTGTATCTTGTGGAAGTTGTTTGTGTTATAGTTCATATGGACACTGTATTAGAGCTTGCATTCATCGTGGTTAGAGAAATAATGTAATTTATTAGTTAGTGGTTTTGACAACTATGCCTTACACATGATATTCTCGAGTTAATACTTGGTGCATTTAGATTTTGGTTATATACCTGTGTTAGGGTTGTAGTTGATATGAACAATAATTAGCTGGTCTTATATAGGTAGGTTTTTTTTGGTACGGATATGGTAATCATGCAATTAATTAATTAGTTTGTGATTAGAAGTATGTTATTATTGAGTATGTCTTTTACATTGTTTGAAGGTTTCAAGTGACATATATGTTTTTGTGATGATTCCTGTAGTTTATATGGAAGTATTAAACCTATGTTTAAATGTTTATAAGATTGTGATGGTTTTATATAAGATTTTATAATAGAATCAATGGAGGTTGGCGAAAAAGGATCCGTTTGTGCACCATCCGGCGGTGCATGATGACATAGATGCTCCATTCGAAGATGGTGATCCGGTCCCCAAATGTTTTTGTGGTGCACCGGGCGTATGTGAAGCGCCGAGGCATCCTAGGTCTTCTGGGCGGGCCTTTTTTTTTGTTGCCCATTGCGACAACACCCCCCTCGGTTGGAGGTATAAACGGATGTGACTTCTACCAATGGTTGGATGGTGATGCTATGTTAGATAGACGCATCATGTTTTTTTCCTTACGACCCATGGAAGAGTTTTCCATATGCTGAGTTTAAGAGGTGGGTGCCTCCCCCCTCGAATCCTCCTCCTATGAGTGCTATTGAGCGGTGTTTTGCGCGAAGCCGAGCGGCTAGAGAATCCTCCTCACCGCCACATCGTGGCAAGGTTGCGGTTCTCCAAGAACCAAGCAAGGATGGAATGTTCATTCCATTCTTCCGTTGTGGTCAACGTGGACTGTAAAGTATTCTTTCCACATTTGTTCTTGTGCATGTCATATGCATTTGTTGAAATTCTAACACAATGGTTTCTACTGTTTTCTATTTCAGCGTGGATTTCCAGCTTGTGACTTCGACGAGTACGTCTATGGACCTAGATCGCATTGGCCCTCTGAGGAGGAGGTTAAAGAGTTTACTTTTTTCAAATACATGGCCTTGTTTGAAGATGCCGGATCGTAAGTGCAAATGTGGCATCAAGGCTCGCGAAGGAGTTGTTCCTTCGGAGCTAGGGTGGGGCCACTACTGTGGAAATGCTTTCGGAGGCCCAAATGAGTTCTTCGTGAGTTTACTTACTTATCAACTTCTGTCTTGTTTTTTAATAGAATTTGTGAACCCGTATTATGTGCTCACTAATATATATTTGTTCAGGCGGGAAAGACATGTGACTGGGAAGATTTTCCCGGTCATGGAGTGTTAATGGCGGAAATCTACGAGAACAAAGTGCGTTCTCCTTATATGAATGAAAGGCGAGGGATTAAAGCGCACAACGCGAGACAAACATGCCGCATGAAGCACGGTATTTTAGGCCCATCCATTGCCACATGGAATATGCTTGGTGATGACTTTGACAGAGCAACGGACAACAAGTTCAAGAGAGTCGGTCGACCGCATGACAGTGAGGAGCTCATTAGGTTTTGGCGCACGAACAAGGAGCGCTACGACTTCATGGATTTGGAGCGTAGGAGGGAGATCAATTTTTTTCATCGTCAGAGATTGAAGAGGGAGGACCGTTGGCGTGTGCAACATGGGCGGCCACCTAAGAATATGTGTCGTGAGCTTTGTGAGTAGTTTGTGTGTACCGATTGATCCATAGTAGTGCATGTTATCCTTGGTGGTGTTTAACATTGTTCGTTTACTTGCAGTTCCCGAGTCGCCACCTAACGATGGACATCTTCCGGCCCCTAAGGAGGATGACGACAACAGCGACGACGGGGCGTCTTCCGACTTCGACTATGACCCCGACGCCAAGCCTGAGTGGACCGCCCAAGACTACGATGACTACTACTAGTTTTTCCTATTGTTGGTGCAGGATGCCTTGGACTTGTTTGAGGAAAGGCAGCTTTTGTATGTCCTGTGATGCTATGGCGCTTGCATGAACTATGATGCGCACTATGAACTCGCTATGTCCTCTCGTGTTGAACTATGACTATGCTATGCATTTGCATGAAGAACTAGGATGATATCGTCTCATGTAATGCTATGTTTCATGTGAGCTTATTCGTTCTAGTAATCCAGTGAAGCAAAAGTGTTTACGTATATGAAAAAAAGAAAAGAAAAGGGAAAGCAAGCTGCAGTTTCATACCTTGAAGTTATATAGTTTATCGGTGATTATTGAGCTAGAAACTTGCACCCAAGCATGTTTGTAGTAACTCTTCGTCTGGTTGACCACTACATCAAAAGAAGTCATAATAGTGACTGGCGACGGCTCGAACGAATGAATGAGGGCAACACAAATGCTATGGCACTTATGTTATGATTTACGTGTCCAAGCAAATGAAGCCCCCTCGGCGACGCCTAACGCCGAACGAACGAGTCCCCGGCTCTTACAAAGTTGGAGGGATTTCCTTTGTGCGCTTGTCACGCCGGCCACCTTGGCGTGGCGGTGCACTCGCCACGCCGGGCCGCTGGCGTGACTAGCCCCCCGCCGAGTGTGCCCGTTTCCGGTTTGCGCAAAGATCGAAGCTTCACTCGTCGCGCCAGGCCATCTCGGCGTGACAGTGAGCTTGTCACGCCCGATGTCGGCGGCGTGGGTATAGTCTGCCACGCCCGGTGAGATGGCGTGACAAGCTTGTCACGCCCGACTCCGTCGGGCGTGACTAGCCCCCGCCGAGGGACTCGGCGCACCAGTTTTTATTTATCTTGTAGCTTCAGCGTTTCCGTCGCGCCCGGCTAGGTCGGCGTGGCGGTTGTCACGCCCGCCCGACTCCGGCGTGGCCAGTGCCCTCCCTCCCTGTCACGCCCGGGCGGCTTGGCGTGACAAGGTATCTTGCACGCATTCGTGTGCTCCTTTACGCTCCCCTTTACGCCTTGGCAACACAGATTCCATATGAGACACATAAGCCACAACACACATACACAACATTTCATAAAAATACCAAATCACATAGACATTCACATAGTCCACCACACTCACATTCATATAGTTTTAAACGAGATAAACATAGTCTCCACACGACATAGTCCACGACACAATCACATAGTTCTTGAAATAACAATGACATAGTCTCCAAATCACATAGTCCAACGACATCGTTCTAGAGTCCATAACATGACAAGTTTTCAAAACAACTTTCTAGCCATCACGGGCCGGGCGTGTAGGGGTTTTCGAAATACGACGCTGCCTTCCCCGGGTTGGTGGGAAGGATATTTGGAGTGCCGATGTCGGAGCGGTCACGTGCACGTCCTCGAACGTTCCTTCCTTGGCCACGTTGGCTCGCTTGGCTAGAACTCTACATTTATACCATACAAAGGTAGATGAATTAACATTTTTTTAGAGATGGTCAATTTGTGATATTGTGTAGCTAAAGATGTGGTCATACTAACCTCTGGTTGGGTGGCGAATGGAGCATCTTGCAGTTGAGAACCCGTGAGCTCGTCGGGTTCATATGGGGGATCATCGTGGTCTCTTCATCGCCCCCACCTCTTGCTCTCGAACTCTCGTGTATGTCAAAAGCCATTCTTGATCTTCCGAGAGAAGGTTGTTGTGGCAATTGAACATCTCCGTGGTTCATGCAACTCAACCTCCGAGCGATCGCCGGCAAACAGTAGACACCCTCTCGCATCATTTATACGGGTGAAGGTTGCAATAAGATCTTAGATTTGTTAGAAATAACATACAATACCTGCAAAAACACTGCTAGGGTGTTATTGCCCTCTTCTTCCGCTTGTCCAAGGTACACTCCCCCTCATTTGATAGCTGACCCATCCGAGTTGCCTATAGTTCATGCAAGTTGTGAGGTACAATTATTAGAAACTTTGTTGGTAACTCATTTGATAACTCGCAAACTTACCACATAGTTTTGAAGTGGAGCTCTCTCCTCCGGTTGGATACCAACCCTTGTCATAGCATCATATGGGTCCTCATCATCACTTTCCATTTCACTAATGGGAATGCTTGACCAAGGGGGTGCACATGGATTCTAGTTGAGTTGTGGAGATAAACCAAATGCTTGACCGTACTCACGGGGTAGATGCCTAGCCCCATTGTCCGGCTCCGTCCTTGGCCTTTGCTCCCATTGCTTTGCACGTCATCGGGCATGTTTTGTAAGCCGCTTGTTTCCAATCTAACCTTCTCCTCCTCGAAATGCTGGAAGATCAATACAAGTCATATATGGAATACTTGTTGATTTCATCGAAATACAAGTTATGTTGGAAACTCACTCGTGCAGTGCAGGAGATGTACTATCACCTAGAATAGGAAATTGTTGTTTCCTTCCAAACTGACGAAGCACTCTATCAGGCATGTGGTGCTCGACCACATAATAGAGGATCATCGGTACATTTGCGCGCCACAGGCCTTTCTCAGCTTCAACATGTGGGGGCACTTGCAATTGAATAATCTCTTCCCTGTCATATGGACGCCATTCAACCTACAATGCATGGTTCGTACTTAGTGTCTATCATCATCAAAGTTTATTAAGACGAAGATTGGCTATTGCATTGAGTTTGGGTGGAAACATACCGATCCGGAGTTAGGACATCCAAATCATTGGAGTATTGCACGTAGCGACGCTGTGGCTGTCCCACGCACGGGCTTCACTCCCTTCCAAAGGTAGCACACTGGGGTCTGCGGTCACCATGTGGCCAAGCCTGCACAAAAAGCAATTTATAAAGAAATAGTTAGTAATACACAACGGAAGAACAAACGTAACAAACTAAAGGAAAGTACTCACCGCACACGTGCTCTATGCACCCTCCCTATGGGAATCCTCTCCCAAATCCAAACTTGAAGTAAGTATGTGCAGCCACCAATGTTTGAACTTGGCTCCTTCCTCCTACATGCCTCGCATAGCTGCCGGTATAACCATGCAAGAGTAGCTGAACCCCACTAAAGCCATTGATGTTGTCCCAAGGCTGATTTAGCCGTGGAAGGACCATCCAGACACACTTGTGTTCCCGAAGCATCCGGGGAGTAGGAAGCTTGCCACCATATGCCACATCCAAACCCGGGCATACCTCTCAACAACATCGTCACCGGCAGCCGGGCGGACACATGTCAAAGCGGTCCCAAGAACCACCTTGAGCCGACACCCGAAGTCTTCTTCTCCTTCGTCCCCTCCTCCGGATCGGGTGGGCGATGCCCGTGTCTTGCTCAACAAGATCTTTCCATGACTCTGTCTCGATACTCCCGGTCACTGGCAGACCATCTATCCGAAGTCCCAAAATGTAGGCAACATCTTGTAGTAGCACGCTCATCTCACCACAAGGTAGGTGGAAGGTATGGGTCTCCGGACGCCACCTATCAACCGTAGCAAAGAAGAGGGAGGCATCCATGTCTGGAAGTCCTTCATTGATTACTCGAGCTAGGCTTAAGAAGCCAGCCCTAGCAAGGAAAGGGGCGTAACGCTCATCCCACGCCAACGGTCGGTGGCTGCGGGGACGGAGGTACGTCAAATCCTAGTACATAAACATAAAGAAAACGTCAGTTGTGCAAATAATAGGAAAACTATAGTGCTATGACCAAAAATATATTTTCATCTTTGAATTACCTTGCCCTCATCCACCAGCAAGTGTGCTCGGTGGTCCCTGTCGTAGCACTTCTGCAGAAGGGGGTACTGCGGGTGAGCCATCCTGTAATCGAATACAAAATACAAAAAAGTTAGTCATAATGGAAATAATTATGAAATGCAATTACAAAATAAAAAGTACATTTGGTACCACTACTTAAACTATAAAACCCTATAACATTAACAAACACCATTACCCAAAAGGCAATGACAAACACAACTAGAACATAAAATTGTAAATATGTATGCTAAAGCGTACCCTATACCTGAGCGGTCCCACTAGTGCATTCTTTGTCTCTAACTGCTTTTGTCTTCCTTCGTTTGCTATGGGTCGCGGAGTTGTGTCCGGTTTTGTGACATTTCGAGCATCGGACCTTTCCTGGTGCCTCATCAAAGTCCCCACAACCATACATATCGTCACCATACCCATTTGATGCATCCATGACTCCTCTAAGACGCTTTTTCTTCCTTCTACCTTTCTTTATCTTGAGAAGGTCCGGTCCGAACAAAATCCAACCCTAAATACTCGGGCCACTTGTGTCGGATCTAAATAAGGCTCGAAACTAGATTGCCATACTTTTAGAGTTTGGGAGTTCAAGTACAAAGGACTCATGAATTTGGAAACCTCATGGTTGACTCCCCTAATTTTACAAGCGGTGATGACATGTGAACAAGGAACATGAAACAGGTTGTGGAATATTACAAGAGCATTCAGCTTTATCTAGGTCTACCCTATAATTTCTACCACCATATTTTTCTCCACCGGGATTGGTACCTCCAAATGACGATATTGTAAACAAGCCTAGAGGGGCCAAATGCTTCACCCACTTGGTTGGATGCTATCGTCTCAGCCATATCCAAGTGCCTTCTACCTGATTTACCCCATTTGTCTTTACACACATTAGTCGTGTTCCAAATACTTGACAAAGTATTCATTGCACTTCCCGAAAGAGTACTCAACAATCCCCTAAACGGGGACAGCTCTTATACCCTTGAACACTTTGTTGAATGACTCAAGAATTGGTAGTCATCACGCCATACCTAAGACCTCCCTCATCGAAGGCAAGAGCCCACTTGTCTCTATTAGGCAAAAACCGGTCTCGTAGCCATGTCTTAGCCGGAGCATTAAGGACCTTTTTCAACTCATCAAGGGTTTCTTCAAACTTTTCCTTAGTCCGACAACCACACAAAGACTTCAACTTCTCGTACAACTTCCTTTTTCTTCTTTCGCCGTCTCCATATATTGGCGGCCAAGTGCCTCATGCACCAACGATGCTCCGGAGGAGGAGCACATCCTTCTATTTCCTCCCTTGCCGCACTCAATAGTCCATGATGACGATCGAGATGAGGCATATCTTACGTGACACACCCAAAACATGCTTCCTCAATAGCTTCATGAACCAAGACCAGCTATCATCGTTCTCACTCTCGGCCAAAGCAAAACCTAAAGGAACAAGTTGGTTATCGGCGTCCACCCCGACGACTATCATTAGAACACCCCTATACTTGCCTGTTAGGAAGGTGCCATCGACAAGCACTAATGGACGGCAATGCTTGAACGCCTCCACAGATTGGCCAAAACACCAAAACACTCTTTGTAGAGTGGGTCTTGGAATACCGTCAACATCCGTGACTATGCGACCGGCATAATGGTACCATCGAAGTCCTGGATTGAAGTGTTTCATGGCACTTAGAATCCTAGGGACTTGGTTATAAGCCTCCTTCCAATCTCCCCAAAGCAACTCTATAGCATACTGTTTTGCCCTCCATGCCTTGGAATACTTCACTCTGTAACCAGTGAACCCAAATATAGCCTCGACAATCGTTGACACAGATGTATCGGTATCAGCCCTAACAAGGCCAACTAGCCGAGAACCAAGGTAACGAGCCGTGTTTTGGGCATGCACACCCTTGGGCTTCGAAGAGCGACAAGTGTGTGGTTGCTTGACATTGTGAATCTTCCATTTACCATTCCTCTGCAGCCGAGCCCATACTCCCCAACCACAACCACGCTTGCAAAGCACCGTGTACCTCTTGTTCTTGTCGGCGTGACTCACATAATAAGGCCTGTGATACCTAACAGAGTAATCCATGAGGAAAAACTTTAGATGAGCCATCGTGTCAAATACCCTTCCTTTCTTAATCTCCACTGCCTCAGTCTCACCTTCACCATCATCTAACAACGTCAATCCCGTGTCACATATGGCCTCATCAATCATACTAATGTCCATACAATTTGCCACCGAGGGTACCTCCACATGAACGCCTTCACCCTAACCACGTTTTGAGTGTACTCCAGCCGCAAATACCCATCACATCGCTTCGGGTAACCCATCCTCGCAAACAATCAATCTCCTCCTCGCTGCTAGGGTCTGACCTATATTCATCCTCTAACACCACATCCGAAGAACTAGGGTTAGATGTGAGTTCATCTTCATCATAGTCTTCATCCTCCGAACCTTCGGATATGTCAACGATATCGGGTCTTTCATATCCAAAGTCATCGTCCTCAGCAAACAGATCTTCATCAAAACCATCATCCAAACCACCAACCGATTCAAACGGTTCCCCTTGGATGACATTCTCAATAGCCGGGACATCGACTTTGGCACCACAACCTTCCTCATTTGGCCTAAGTGTCTTCTCCACAACTATCTCCAAGCACTTCACACTACTACCCTTAATTGGCTTCTATGTAGTTGTTCCAATCAACTACTGACGACAACCCAATCAACACATAGTGTGGTCTTTCTTTCCCACAATCAAATCGACCTCTAAACCTTAGTGGCCACCCAAATCTTTCACGGCGGTGCCCAACCCGCACATTCAAAGCTTGGAGGTTTACTAAAGAACTTCACTTCTTCATGCATGCTTTCAAATTCACCATTTTCTTTCACTTTTCCACCACAAAATATACGTACTAACCGTTCCATCTACAAATTCAAGGAACAACAAAGTAACACCATCAATAGCTACCCATTTTATAACCAAATCAACTAAAATCACCGCTACAAAACTCTAAAAAATTAAGGCCATGACCGACCAAATAATAAACATCCTCCATGCAATATCTACCTACGTCCATGCAACAAATAGTTACCATCCAATCCACTTTGCCACATTGTATCATCAACCGAATCTACGAAGCAAATCTTATCAACATACGCTAAACCATTTCACAAATCAATCCTTTCTCCAAACCCTAGACATCACAAATACACATGACAAATGAATGGGAACAAGCACAAGAAAGACTACCTTGATGATGCAATGTGGGAGCAGAGAAGTTCTGGAGTTGGAGGAGAAAGCACCGCCGGCCACCGGGCCGCCGGGCGCCCGGCGCTCCGGCGGCAGCGGCCGCCCCTACCTGAGCGCCTCCTCCCTTCCCCGCCCCCCTCGGGCCGGGCTGCAATGGAGGAGGGGAGGGCCGGGCCCGATGGGGTTGAGGGATGGAGGAGGAAGGGAGGGAAGGGGAGGAAAAGGGGAGGCGGCGGCGATGAACAAAGGGCGGCGCGGCTGCTCGCTGGCCGGAGAGAAAGGAGGAGAAGAGAGAAATGAAGAAGAAACCGCTCGGCGCCCAAAGTTAAAACCTGCCACGCCAGCCCTACCGGGCGTGACAAGGTCGCCACGCCGAGTCGCCGGCGTGATTGGGGTCCCGCCCGCTCCACTACGCCAGCCCCCGGGGTAGTTGGATCTTCAATACCCGCCGTCGCGCCAGGATCCCGGCGTGACAGGGGTGGGCCCCATGCCCGCCACGCCACGCCAGCCCCCTCAACCCCCACGCCACGCCAGTGGCCTGCCACGCCACATGCGCCGGCGTGGCGAGCCCTCGTTGTCACGCCGGCTAGCCTGGCGCGACCAAAGAGGCTATCCGGTGCAAATACTTTTTCAACCAGTTTTTTTTTTTGCAATATCTTTAATTATGGGATTAAAAATAAAAAAAAATCCACCAGGTGACGGCGTGTTGGGCCCCTAATCTACTGTCGTTGCGTACCAAAGGTCCAAATCCGGGCATGCCAGCACCAACAGCGGACGTAGCCAGGCCATAGTACCAACTGTACAGTGTACGCCGTAGTCGTGCCAACTTTTCCAAAATACCTTGTCTAAACTCCAGAAATGTCGTATCATACCATGGCAACCATGACCGCTACAGGAGCAGTGGCGCGCGGGCCTTGGACAAGACGTCGTCGTGTGCCTCGCGGATTTTTTATATATTTTAATCCTTTTTTAATTAATATTTCAAAAATAACCGCACCCAAAAAATATTTGCACGACATAGCCCTTTTGGTCGCGCCAACGTCCGTGGCGCGACCAAACAACGTTGTCGCGCCACATGCATTGGCGCGGCAAGATACGGCACTTCGGACGCCGCCGTTTCGACCGTGGAAAAGCTTGTCGCGCCACATGCATTGGCGCGACGATGTATTGTCTTGTCGCGCGCCGAACGGCGCGACAAGACTGAATTTTCAAAAAATCATAACTCTTCAATACTACATCGGATGGAGATGATTTTTATATGAAAATTGTAGCTCTCGACGAGATCTACAACTTTTTAGTTTTGAGTTTTTTCATTTGAAGCCGTTAAGATGCTCAAAAAAAATTATATAAAGTTTCAGCACCAAAATAATCGCGTATTAGCGCTTGACTTTCAAAAAATCATAACTCTTCAATACTACGTCGGATGGAGATGATTTTTATATGAAAATTTTAGCTCTCGATGAGATCTACAACTTTCTTGTTTTGAGTTTTTTCATTTAAAGCCGTTAAGATGCTCACAAAAATTATATAAAATTTCAGCACCAAAATAATCGCGTATTAGCGCTTGTCGCATCATACAAATAATATCTTTTTTGTTTGGATTTAAATAAAAATACTTTTTATATACAAAAATTGTAGCTCTCAATGAGACCTACTACTTTGTAGTTTTGAGTTTTTATATTTGAGGTCGTTAAAAAGCGAGGAAATAATATAGCATATTCGTGTTGAAAACTTATATTATTTTCTTGAGTATTAACTTTCGGCTTCAACTTCGATGGCATATCTGCTAGCGGCACCGCCCAGCAACAGGGGCCGTCGGCACCGTCCTCCCCACGGATGCCGACGGCGGCGGGCACCTGCACCCCCTTCTACGCGACTCCTCGGCTGCTGCGCACCATGGGGCGGCCAAGCAGCAAGAAGCGAACCCGCTCTTAAATCGCCGCCGTCTACGCCACCGCCAATGCCAAGATCTCCCACGTCGACCTCAAGCTCGTAGACGTGGCGGCCGGCGCGATGATGGTCGCGGCTGGACAGAGCAAGGCAACGGCCACTTCAGCGTGACCGGGCGGCCTCCTGCCTCTCGTCGGCACGGGCGGCACGACCGCTGTCGGCGTGCTCGACCCGCCCACGGCATCCCGGGCGCGGCGCAGCGGCAACGGCGTCGTCGCCGGGCGTGTTCTCGCACGTCCCTACGACGGGGCGCACAAGATCCTCCACGTCTACGCCGCCGCCCACGGCGTCCAGCATGGCGGGGCGCCGACCGAGCACAAACAGTCCTACGAGATCCTCACCCTGGGCAACGAGCAGCAGCGGTGGAGGCCGGCGTCGAGCCCTCCGGTGCATGTCGACACATTGATCGCCCAGCACAAGATATTATTTGTATGACGCGACAAGCGCTAATACGCGATTATTTTGGTGCTGAAACTTTATATAATTTTTTGAGCATCTTAACGGCTTCAAATGAAAAAACTCAAAACAAGAAAATTGTAGATCTCATCGCGGGCTATAATTTTCATATAAAAATCATCTCCATCCGACATAGTATTGAAGAGTTATGATTTTTTGAAAATCAAGCGCTAATACGCGATTATTTTGGTGCTGAAACTTTATATAATTTTTTTTGAGCATCTTAACGGCTTCAAATGAAAAAACTCAAAACTAGAAAGTTGTAGATCTCGTCGAGAGCTATAATTTTCATATAAAAATCATCTCCATCCGATGTAGTATTGAAGAGTTATGATTTTTTGAAAATTCAGTCTTGTCGCGCCGTTCCGCTGCGCGCGACAAGGCAGTACATGTCGCGCCAATGCATGTGGCGCGACAAGCTTTTCCACGCCGAAAACGGCGTCCGGTGCCGTATCTTGCCGCGCCAATGCATGTGGCGCGACAACGTTGTTTGGTCGCGCCACGGACGTTGGCGCGACCAAAAAGGGCTATGTCATGCAAATATTTTTTTGGTGCGGTTATTTTTAGAATATTAATTAAAAAGGATTAAAATATATAAAAAAAATCCGTGCCTCGCCACCTACCGCAGCACCCTCACCAGTCACCACCTTGTCCTTGGCCACCACCATGCACCACAAGGTCGGCGTGCCCCTTCGCGCACTCGCACAGGCTGCTGGGACGAGGTCACATGCATGGCACTCCGCCCCGTCGTCGAAGAGCACGTCAACGTGCCAGCCAGCGTCCACCACCTTGACGCGGTTGCAGCCCTACGCCGCCGTGCGCATGAGCACATGCAGCGCCGCCTTGGTCGCAGGCCTAGAGACCAGACTGCGCGCCCCAGAGCATGCAGCTCTACGGCCTCCTTGAACGCCTGCTCCAACCACTAGTACACAAACCATTTGTGTTGACACTAGCGTTTTATTTCTACCGGCGGTTTTCCTTTAGAACAGCCCAAGAAATCGATCCTATTTCTACAGCGGTTCTCTTAAGGAACCGCCAAGAAATACGATTTCTATGGCGGTTTTCTTAAGGAACCACCAGTAGAAATCGGCCATTACTTGGGCGGATTTCTTAAGGAACCGCCCGGTAGAAATCATTCTTGGCGGTTTCTTAAGAAATCCGCCCAGATAGAAATAATTTGAAATTAATTTTTTGAGTTTTTCAAACTTCCTCGGATGGAGAAACTCCCAAAATAAAAGTTGTAGATCTCGAAAAGTTATGAAACTTTGCAGTTGACAACTTTTTCATTTGAAATCATCTTTTTATGTAAAACTACGAATCAAATTTTCAAATTTGAAATCCAAATTTTGCAAATGACCTCGGATCGAGAAACACTCTAAATGAAAGTTGTAGATCTCGAAAAGTTATGAAACTTTGTAGTTCACCACTTTTTCATTTGAAATCGTTTAGACCCTCAAATATTCAATTTACCGTCGGATTTGTATAATATGTGGGGAACAAAAATGGTATCTAGACACAAGTGACGTGTGGGTGGAGTGGTAGAGGAGGATACGCCATGAAGCCGAGGTCGCGGGTTCGAACCCCCGCGCGCGCGTGGCGCGCGATTTTACGCGAAAAAAACGCACGACTTGCGACATCGAGAGGCGGCGGCGGGTGCCTCCCGGTTTGAAAAAATATTTTTGCTTTTTAAAAATATTTTTTGCAATTTTGGGTGTTTTTTGGACAGCGATTTCTACAAAGCGGTTCCTTAAGAGAACCGCCTTGTAGAAATCTATTTCCACCGGGCGGTTTTCAACCAACCGCCAGGTGGAAATGGCTCATTTTCATCGGCCTCTCGCACTGGCGGTTGGGAAAAACGCCAGGTGCAAATACGCTGTCTACCGCCTGTAAAAACGTTTTGTGTACTAGTGAACACCGGCCTTAGTATTTGATAATTAAGCTAAGGGCTAATGATATTGGGTTCAAGTCATATCAGATATTCATATTTTTCTAGAACTAGATAAATGCCCGTGCGTTGCACCGGGATCATAAGTTTTTATACGTTCTATCGTTTTTTCTACTCCCCTAGTACTTCCTCTTTACCATGGATTTTGGGTCATAGTTGGACTTTTTTTCTGGTCGTTCTGCCTGAACGGGTGTGGACAATTCCCTACAGGGATTAATAGGTGTAGAGAAGAGATTTAACTGTGCTATTCTTCCTAGATTAATAATATTCTAGATGTGTTGATTTTGCGGAGTACTACCTAGAGCTAGAGCGCCTCCAAATCCATCCAAATATGCTAATCAGGGGGTATAGCTACGTACTGAAATTAACTCCAAATATCCTAGTCCGAACACAACTCGATCATCGCCCTTCCCGGCCTTTCGATTCCGATCCTATCTCGACACGGAGGAACGTACACCTCCCAGCCGGCCCCGCGACCATATAAATCCCAACGAACCGATCCAGATGGGCCAATCCTAAGTAACACCAAAATCATCCCACGACGACCTGTTCGTTCGCCGGCCGGCCGCACTCTCGCTCCTCGATCAATGGTGAAGTTTGGCGCGATGGACGGCGACCAGCAACCGGACCAAGGTGACGACTTCATCTCCGACGTCGACGACGCCGATTTCCTTGACCCGCAGCCGGGGCAAGGGGACGACGACTTCATGTCCGACGATGACGATTACCCACCGGGGCAAGGTGACGACGACGACGATTTCATGTCCCAGTCCGACGACGACGAAGACGACCTCGATGATGAGCATCCGCACCAAGACGAAGACCTCGACGATGAGCAGCCGGACCAAGGCGACCTCTTCACGGTCCATCTGACGGGGGCGATCCGCAGGGAGACTCGCCACGGTTCTACTCAACAGTCCGACGGCGCGTCCTCGGAGCATTACGACGTCGTCATCATCCTCCCCCGGCGGAGAAAGCTACACGCCCGATCACGCCGATGAAGACGACGAGGAGGAGGAGCCCGCGCACGCGCCGCCAGCAGCGGCGCTGGAGGCGGCCGAGGCGCCGGCCGACGACTGCTGCCCGGTCTGCCTGCAGCAGGACGGGGAGGCGCCGGCTGCGGCGGAGGCGAGGCCGTGGAGGCGGGTCGCGCCGTGCGGGCACCGGTTCCACGCCGCGTGCGTGGAGAAGTGGCTGCGGGTGAAGCTGAGTTGCCCGGTGTGCCGGTGCCCGGCCGCCGGCGCCGGGTGCTGCCCTGACGCTGCGCCGGAGCCCCCGCGCCCGATCCCGGACATCGTCGAGGAGTTCTTGGCGATGGGTTACGACGAGTCGCTCCTGTTCGAGAAGAGCCCGCGGTGGATGGAGTTCACGGCCGACCCCGACGGCCACGTCACTTCGAATTCTTCTCGAGTATCATCATTGGACGTTGCAGCATGAGATGAGACTGGATTTTTTTTTTCTTGCTTGAACAAAATTGTTGGAGCATCGTCTAGCGCGTTAGATGACCATTTGGGCTAGTTTTGACTGTTTTGTTAGGCTCCCCGGGTGTGCAGTTTTCCTACTTGTTACATTTGTTTCCTCTTTATTGAAAAAATACTTTGTGTACTTTTATTCGATTTTATCATAATGTTTTCATTTCTAGTATATTCATAGCTACTATTCTTACAATCTCTCAAATATACTATTGATTACTTCAAATTCTGTAGCAACATTCTTTTTTTGTCTAATGACGTAATTCCATCGTTTTCATTCAGAGAATTTTTAATATTCTTAATGGTGCAACTTTGGTTATATTTCAATATTATAACAAAACAAGTCTTGTTTATATTTATTCACTACATTGGCCCTGACTGCCCCTGTGAAGCTAGTACATGTTCCAATGAAGCTGAAGCTGGAGCATTTTTGTTCCTAATATTTTTCACATGAAGCTAGGACAAATTCCTCTTTGAAGCTACAACATTTCTTCCTTGAAGCTGAAACAATTTACATGTGACGATGGGACATTTTTATTGCTAATCTTGAACATTTTTAACCAAAATATAGTTACACAGTGGTGTTCTTCATTGAGAAGAAACATATGCAATGCTGGAACAGTTGAAAAAAATGCTTTCAACAAAATGTAGGCCTCGTTTAGATGCAAAAGGCTGAAAAAAGTTGCAACTGTAGCATTTCGTTTGTATTTGGTAAATATTGTCCAATCGTGGTCTAACTAGGATTAAAAGATTCGTCTCGTGATTTACAACACAACTGTGTAATTAGTTATTTTTTTCACTAACATTTAATGCTCCATATATATGGATAGAAATTGATGTGATGGAGAAAGAGTGGAAAAACTTGCAACTTTCAGTGAAACTTGCGTGTAACTAAACGAGGCCGTAGTCCAAATACACTCGCTGGGTGTTTTTTTTTTGAGAGAGAGAGAACCGGAAGGGCCAAGGCCCCTGCAGAAATCTCTACCACTAAAAATTACCGAGAGGACCCGTCTACTACGGGCATGGTGAAGCCATCTACTTCCCACGCTCCCACGGTGATTTTTTTTTTTTGCGCCGACAGGTGGGGCCCCGATACTGAGACGCGTCCCTCGCAGCCGACGCACACCGCCTCGCCTCTCCCGTAGCGTCCCGTATTCCCGGGAGCGCCGCCGCCGGCTCGCGACGGTCTGTGGGGGCAGCGCAGCGCAGCGCCGGCGCTAGGCGACCCTGGCCCCTGCGTGGTGCTGCTGCCATAGCTCCGCCGCACCCGGCCCCCGGCGCCGAATCCGCCTCTACGGAGCTCCGTTGCTACCGAATTGACGACATTGTCGTTGCCAGGTAGCTGCCGTGGGGTCCCCGTGCCGGTGCTGCCACCGCATCCCAGCCCTCCGTCGCAGCAGCCGCGGTGGCCGCGGGAGGAGTTCCGCCGCCATGAGATCTTCCCTAGAGGTGATGGTTGGAGCGACCTACATCAAGGGCATGCTGAGCAGGATGCAGATCCCATGGCGATCTTCTTCCTCGCTGAGCTCGCGACGGATCGACGGTATATGAAGCCAGATTGAGCTGGATAACTTGGCTCCCTCCCTCCCTCCCTATGAGGCGTTGAACAGGGGCAAGTAAGAATGCTGCTCCTCTAGGCGTCCACGGCCACAGACTGCGAAGATCTACAGGCCCCAATCAGCCTCGGTGGTGGGCACGCTGGCGGCTGTGGGGTTGAAGATCGTTGACGGCATGACCTTGACTGCTTCCCTACACACGGAAAAGGAACAACATGCCACACGGCAAGGTCCGTCCATACGGCCCATCTCTGTCTGTTAGCACATATGCACATGAAGTAATCGATGCTTTGCCTATGTGAAGTCATTGTTCATTGTGTTGTGCATTGCAGTGTTTCGTATTAACCAGAAATTGATGGTTCAAGGATATTCTGGTGATGCAGATACAAAGATGGAATATGGATGTTTCTCGAAAGGTCCACTAAAAAAACGCTGACGGGATTAGGGACTGCACAATGGATTGGACTGCAAGCTATTACCTATGCTCCCATGGAATGATGTGGTGGGGAGTTATGGTCCCAGCTAGCGCATAATTTTGAGGTCAGCTTATCCTATTGGCTCATTATTGTTCCTCCGAGCCTTGCAAAGTTGTAATGTTTACTCCCTCCGTCCCCATGGAGTTTGTCGTTGAAAAACCGTGCCCCCCTCACAAACACGTTTTTCGGGCGACGTTCTCAATGGGACGGAGGGAGTAAGAGAGAAAAGAGAAAAGGGTCAGTAGTACATTTGTATATTAATAATCATTATTACTGTTCTCCATCTGTTTTCCCAGACTGCACTTATAATTGCATTTTTGTTCTTTGTATACTTATTCAGAAAACAAGAATGCATCTCAAATTCTCAATGCATGTGCTGCCTTGTGCTGGATAGATTTAAAGGAAAAAACTTATCTATTGGACGGTTTCAAATCTTGGTTGACATTTTTTTAAAGTAATGTGGGCATGTTGCATTTCTGTGCATTAAATCCATGTGGTTCCTATTATCTGACAACTTACACGATAGGATGCCTTTAGTAATCTACAAATATACATGCAGCATCATGCCTTTGGTGAGCATGCACAAGTAGCACACAACTCTTGTGGAATGCCTTAGGTTGGCTCTCTGCTTTTCTATATGTTCAAATCCTTGTGGAATGGATTCAGTTAGTTTGTTAATTTAAGACTGACAATACTCACTAGACTCGCAGAATTGGTAGTGTGCAATGTGTGCCATAGCTTTGGTGATCTACTAGGTCTGTGGAATGTGGACTAACTAGAGTAATATTGTTTTTCTAATGTGCCTTTTATCGACGAATCTGATGCTTGTATATGATAGGAACATCATAGATAACCTACTTCTGTAGCTTTTGGTGCTCTACACATATTTGATCTATGTCACTCTGTCTAGCATGTTTGTATGATAGAATTTTGTTGCCAAACTTGATTTGCCCATGTGCTTGAGCTTGAAGCAACAAGGCTGTTTGAGGTTGTTTCAAAAAAAAAAGGCTGTTTGAGGTGGTTGGCCTATTGGGCACCATGGGCAACTAATAAAGAATCTTCCAACCTTTCCCATATAAGGTTGTTTTTTGTAGTTACTGTAACGTCCCCGTCTTCTCGAGGCCGGGTCCACTTACATCCGATAGCTTAATAGGACCAATACTTGACCAGCCTTTTTCGCGCACTTTGTCCTCACTCATGTGCACTCGAACGAATTCCGCTTGTCACCCATCCTGAAATTGCTCCAGCCAAGCACGCTTAACTTTGGAGTTCTTTCAAGATGAGCTTCCTAAAAGAAAGTTGCAACTTGTTGGTATGAGTATCATATTAATCCTATTAAACCACGGGCGGGGTGTTACATCCTCACCTTCTTAAGAGATCGACGTCCTCGTCGATCAACCCCGTCGGGACCTCCTCTGGGCCACGTCCGTGTGTGTCCAAAGCTGGCGCCATGTGCCATGTTGTGTGACCACGACGGATCACACCACCATGCGCACCATGCATGCTCAATCGCGACACGCGCCCGTGAAACCGCGAGTCGGCTCCGATGCCATTTGCTAACATCCCCGCCTCCCGAGGCCGGGTCCACTTTATCGATAGCTTAATAGGACCAATACGCCCTCACAACACCAACACCCGTTTTTTCTCAAGCACTTTGTCCTCACACTCGCATGTGCACCCGGGAACGACTCGGTCGGTCACCCATCCTGAAATTGCTCCAGGCCAAGCACGTTTAACTTTGGAGTTCTTTCAAGATGAGCTTCCTAAAAAAAGTTGCAACTTGTTGGTATGAGTATCATATTAATCCTATTAAGCCCTGGGCCGGGGTGTTACAGTTACACTATACAATTATGTCAGATGTAGCTACAATTTGGCAGTAAGAATTTAGACTTGATGTTAATCTTTCTAGATAATATTTTATTTTGGATTGTGGTTTGGATTTCCTGAACTGAGTAGCCACTATTTTTTATTCATTTTTGGTACCTTGATCAATATATTTGTGTTTTCCTGCTAGCAAAATTTAGTCACACATCTGTTTAAAATTGGTTGAAATCAGTAAAGAAACAAATTTATGTACTATTTATTATGTACTATTTATAATTTTCAAAGTTACAGTTTGTAGCTTTTTCGAAACAATTAGTAGAAATAAAATTGAATTGAGCTAGAAGTTCATTAGTTTGTCACTTGATTTTAGGTCTAACTTTCTTTAGTTTTTATTGTGTTCATCTTTTCTTCTCTGCTAGATGATGACTGAACATAGTTCAGGATATGTGTTTGACCAATTTAGAGTTGGATGAAATGAACGGCAACACCACTAGGCCAGAGTGATAACTGTGAGTTCAACGACATGGTGGTGACCAACATATTTCTCAAAATTATTTGTTTTTTTTCCTGCAGAGGATTGGTAGCCATGCTTTTTGCCGCTGATCCACAACTGGTATACGGTTAGGATAATATTCAGCTATTATGTCTCAGGAGTACACCAGAATGTGTCTGATATATGTATTCTATACAGCCATAACATCAAAAGTTAAAATGCATTTGTGCCTAAAAATTGCAGCATCAGAGTATAAACTAAAACAGAAAAGCCAAGTACCGAAGATAGGCTACCATCTCAGTCGAAGATAGGCCACCATCTCAGTTGCATCAAAAACCTTAGTAGAGCGGCAAGATCACAGGGCCTAAATAGCAGAGTGATGTTCAATATGCTACTTTCAAGGAATTTGTTTTCTTAAATTGTCGCTTATGATTACTGTTTCATTTGTAACTAAATTCTCAGTGAATTGCCGGAATTCCTTGGTTCCACTTGTCATGCCTGTGAATTTCTATGGTTGATCTTTACTGTGTGACAGAAGTCATGCCTGACTAAGCAAACTTCTATCAATTTTATTGGAGGAAATGCTCCTAGGCAGCTAGCCACCAATGTGAGGAATAATTTGATCTTTCTTCTGCCATAGTGTTCTCTGGTATATCCTTATTAAATGCATCAGGCTCAGCTCCAAGAGCACACTTTACTCAAAAGTGCAGTATAACCCTCAGGGCTTATATGAGTTGTATATATGGATCATGGACATACTTGGACAGGCTTGATAACTATGGGACTGCAAAGGAGGGGGTTTCAAAATAATCTGAAATAAAGGAGATTACTGAGAGGCTAAGGTTCTTTGTCGAAATTATGGCAGGGTATCAAATTTACTACAGGGTATCGAATTTATTGTCGAAGATTCTGGAGGCTTTGCCAATGAATTTTTTGTTTATATTTGAATCTTCTAATTAGACTGTTTTTGGAATTGTGAGTTCACCAGGTTCTGAAAGCTGTATCCTTCCCTTGCAGCATCGCCTCTCGTAGTACTAGCATAAGGAGCAGCAGAACTATATGGGTTATTCAAAATTCTATTTTTGTTGGCACTGTTTATTGATTATTTATGTTATATCAATACCAATTATTTTTTTCATAATGATATTGATTATTTTATCACCAGAACTGACTCATCGGAACTATTGACATACAAAGGAAATTCATGACAAACTTTAATTCCTGAAAACATGTAGGCTCTATCTTTCTTGTGTCGTAGACATGAAGTGACACCGTAGGTTTTTACATTATGAACAATATGAAGTTTTGATATCTTTTTTAACTATCCTAAATTCTAATATTGATAACATCATGACTACATCTATTTTAGGCAATAGTATAACATACTCGTATATAAATTAAATTAACATGATATTATGTATTCCCGTTTGCAACGCACGGGCATTTACCTAGTTTTATTGAAAAAAAAAAAAAACAGAGCGAGAACAGCAGAGTTTACAGCGCTAAGCAGAGGAACTAAGGAAAAAGAAAGAGGCTGGGTGTTGTTTTAAAAGCTTTTATATGTTGGGAAACACAATCGTATGGTTAGAATTTTAATTTGAATGACGTATATATGTTGAGTATATCAATCACCTGCGTGGTTGCATCGTTAGCTCTCCATGTGTGCATGCCGATGGCGAGACGGCGCATGTCGTCAATGCTGCCGGCCTACTCGGCCTCGACGAACCTGACACCCGGTGAGACCGCGGCCGGGGAGCAGTCCACGACGACGTCGTCCGTCGAGGCGCGGGGGGTGAGCTTGCCAGCGAGGGGGTGGAAAGACGGCGAGCACGGCGGAGATTGTACCCATAGTTTTAGAAAATCACTATACTCCATTCGTCTGATTACAAAATAAAGTGAAGACATATATGGTTTTTATTCTCTTTTAATCTGTTCTATAAAAAAGCTGTAGAATACACTGTATATTATAGGACGGATAGAGTAGTACACAAGAGAAGAAAAAGGGAAGCAAGTAGATTCAGATTTTGATAAGAGGAATTCATTTGGCAATCCCATAGGACTACCAGTCTAGCAATGGGAAGAGTCATGCCGAACCGTGCAACTGTGACAAGAAGTTGGCCTCAAAGTCGTCCATGCATCCCTGGTCAAGCGCCACAGACACCTGCACTGCACCATCCGGCACCCCGAGCAACGCCACGAGCTCCCTGTCCCCAAACACCGTCGCGAGCTCCACCCGGCTCGGCTTGCCCCAACCGAAGTCCGTCTCATACGCGGCGAACCGGTGGGACGACCCTATATGCACGAACCTGTCCGGCGGGACTGCCCGGTAGCGCTCCCACCACCGGTCGATGTCGCCCAACGGGTCCTCCAGCTGCTCCCGCACCGCCTCCCGCACAGCCGATGCGGCGCGCGCGAGCGCGCTCACGCCGCCGTCCCTGAGCTCGCCCACCGTGGCCTTCGCGAAGCACAGCTTGACACAGTTGCCAAAGAATGCGGCGGGCATGGGTGCGCGCAGGCGAGCGCGGCAGTCCGCGGCGAACAGGAGGTAGGCGTCGTCGTCGGCACGGCTCAGGGCGTTCTTGGCGCGCACACTGGATGTCCAGACCAGAGACGCCACGACGGCATAGGCAGTTGGCGGCTTGCATACGGCGGCGCCCTCCGGTGCGCCGCCATCGCCATCGGCGAGATTGCTAGTCTGGAGTGAAATGCGCTGCTTCAGCGACCGGATTTGGCTGGCGCTAGCAGGTGGGTTCTTCTGCGTAAGAGTGCCGTGTCCGGGCTTGGGAATACGCTCACCTGTTCAGAAGACGATGATATTTCCGTGCAGGTTTTCAAAATAATTCAACAGACAATAGTCTTGAGAACGTGAGTAATTGAGAACGTTAAGTACAAATTACTGAGATTCCAAGGTAGCCAATGCAAATTTGACACCTTAAAAAAATAACTCAATTGAGATTAGAGTGGAGATCTGATAAGACTTCTCTGTGCGACTTGATTGGAAAAAAAATGATTGAGAAATGCCTGAAAAAAATTTCGGTGGATACAGTATGCACGGAGGTCGACCCAGTGCATGCCGCAACAATCAGATGCGAAGTGTACAAACAAAACAATGAAACGCATGTGATCTTTCTCTGTCCACTGGGTTGGCCCGTGATTGGCACCTCACCAGATGGATGCAATTTTTTTAAATGCCTGTCCGGACTCCGGCGTCCTTCTTTTCCACGGCGATAATAAAGAAACTACTCCAGCTCGGCACATGGCAGTCAAACACGCTGAACTGACGATAACGAAGAAACTCACCGTTGGCAATGCCGGCGCGAAGATGTCCAGGAACGTGCACGCCACCTCCTCTGCCTTGGGGTGCCGGTTGATCACCGCGCGGTCGAACACCGGCGGCGGGAACTCCGACAAGGCCGGCGAGCAGCCCCGCGTCGCGGCAGCCCACGCTCGGATGAACTCCCACAGTGCCCGGCCGTCGGCCACTGCATGGCTCATGGACACGCAGACCACCACCGCTCCGATCCGGCCACCGACCGTGTCCTCGGGCCTCGTTACTTGCACGGCCAGTGCGGGTACTGGCAGCGGGCTCACCTCAACGGCGGGCGCCAGCTGAGCGTACGCCTCGGCGTCGTGCTCGGCGTCTCTGGCGAGGCGGCGCATGTCGTCGGTGCTGCCGGCGTACTCAGCCTCGACGAACCTGACGCCCTGGGAGACGGCGCCGCCGGAGCAGTCGATGATGACGTCCCCTGACTTGGAGACCGCGATGTGGCCGGCGAGCGGGGTGAAGACGGCGAGCGTGGCGGCGAGGGAGGACTGCAGCTTGCGGAGCAGTGCAGGGAAGGGCGGCAGGTCGTCGCCCTCGTAGAAGAAGAGGTGCTGCAGCGGCTTGTAGGGGAGGAACATGGTGTCCATGAGCGAGCTTGATGGTGTGGTCGTCGTTCTCATTGTCTGCTGGCAGAGGGCTGGAGGTTTCAGAAGGTCGGACATGGGTGACGCCGAGAACTCGCACGCGGGAGACCATGCTGGTGGTGGTGCCGCCAAGAGCAGTGTGCTAGCGACCAGCGTGCTTGTGTTGTTCGAGTTGGGGACTTCGATTACAGGGTCCAACTGGTTTTGAGTTTCCAACTGTAAAGGTGCTGATTGGTTGGACTTGTTTGGCGTGGGATCCGATGATCACAATGTCAACTCTGGAAAAAACGTGGTTCAATCTTTCCAGCCTCGATTAAGTAAACATGCAAGGATCAATATATGTGTATTGGCAAAGATGTCAGTGGAAAATTGAAGTTGATGGAATATTTATTTATTTCTAGTGGAGCATCTGAAAAGAGAGAAACAGAAGAGCCTCCCAAAACACTAGCATGAGTCCACTGCAAGTGGCAAACATGTGTAAAGAAGTAATTTCTTTGTATAAGTTGGCAATGACCCCAAGAAATGTGGACCAACAAGAATCCTAACCATAGAGCGCTCAGTTCATGCGAAATATTTTTCGATCCTGCCCCGTTTAGTAGACTGTGCTGTGGCTTTTCGTTTGTTTTTCAAGGAGACAGTTTCGTTTTTTGTCCTTTGGTTTTCTGCGTAGTCGTATTTTTCTCTTTTATGAGTGGAGGCTATGCGGTCGATGCATATGCTGTCGTGTTTTTGTAAATCTTTGTAACTTTTTTTTCCTTTTCTATCGTCTAATAAAATTATCGCAAAGCTTTTGTCGCAGTTGTTTTTTATCTTGAGGCATTGAGAGGAATGACGGGTTTTAATTTGTAAAGCGCTTACTATTTGCAGCTTTTAGTCAACCAACGATCCCTAGGGTCAGTGGGTGGTTGAAGTGGTGTACTGGTTGTTGGAGAAGGACAGGGAAGCAAGAAAACAAGTTGTTCGTAAGGATACATGAAGAGCGGTGGTTTTAGCTCTGACAGCAAGAGAACTACCAAAGATGGGTGGAGGTGATAGGGCCTTTTTGGTTCATGATCCGAACGTATCATAGAAGGCGTCGAGTCGAGTGTGCATAGGCTATTCTTGCGCTTCTTTTCCTTCTCGAAGAGGAGTGTTCTCCTTGGCTTTCCTCAGGGCCGAGGAATTTTTTTTTTTGAAATAAAGGCAGGAGCTCTGCCGCTCAATTAAGACGAATGAAATTATGTACAAGAAGGTTAACCAGACGAGATGCCGAAAAGACACTCGAAGGATTAACCAACCCACGCAACGCGGTTGAGCACACACACGACGCACTGCCATGGGTCATCGTTGCCGAGCATGGAAGCCAAGCTGCCAGCAGCTCCGACTTTCCATGGCAGACCACCCACTAACCACCCCCGATGGGTCTGAAGCTAACGGCCGCCGCCGGTCATCGTTGCCAAGCTCAAACCCGAAGAGCAGCTCCGACTTCCAACCACGAACCTTCACATTGCATCGAAACCACGACGAAAATCCAAATGCGACGCCTTCAAGAAGAGAGCGACACCGATGGCGCAGCCGTCGCACGTCCAACGTGGACCGGGTTTTCACCCTTGGAAAACATGCTAGAGGGGAAACACGACGCCCTCAACAGGGAAGCGGCGCCTAGCAGCGTCGTCGTCGCCAAGGCTTTCGCCTAAGAATCCTCTAGCCCGAACGTCCGGTTGCGAAGCCAGACCCCCTGCCAGCGTACGCCACCCTCGCCGTTGTCCGCCACCCCACATAAGCCTCTTCGAAGGGGCATCGACGCGCCGGCTGCTCACCGCAGCCGCACAGCTGCATCGCCCGCCACCCCCTTCGACTGGGCCACGCAGAGCTGGACCTAACTCCGCCGCTCGCGTCACACAGCCGCACGCCGTGGCCGCCACTGACCACCATCGTCAGCTCTGGCACTCGCCGAAGTCGTTGTTGACATCGCCAACAGCCACAGGGCGCGTGCCCTCGCCATCTTGGGCGCCGCCCCATGTCCTAGGGGCCGCCGGATCCGACGCCAGCCCCGAACCCGCGCGCACCTTGCCGCCGCCGCCGCCCCGTCTTGACCACACTGAGCGGCGCCGCCGCAGCATCCCAGACGCAGCCGCTGCAGCAGCAGCCAAGGCCGCAAGGGAGGCCGCGAGCAAGCCAAAACCCGCCGCTGCCGTCCCCGCCCGCCGCGCTTACCCCGGCCAGCCGCCCAGCCTCCAATGTCGTGGCAGAAAGGAGCCGAGCGGAGGTGAGGAGCCCCAGCCGCCGAAGAACCACCCGCCGCCGCCATGACCGCCGTCGGCCGCCATGACCGCCGCCGGTCGCCACGCCACACAGCCATGGCCAACCGGATCTGGCCGCTTCGCACCGGATCCGCCGCCCGCCACCGACCCGGCCGTTCGCCACCGGATCTGGCCGCCCGGCTACTGGACCACCCGCCCGCCTGGTGCCTGCGCCGCCAACTCAAGACAGGAGAAGGGGGAGGAGCGGAGAAGGAGAGAGGAGCCCCGCCGCCATCCCCTGCGCCGGCACGGACACCGGCCGACGCGGCCACAGCCGCCGCAGCCTCCCCGGCGAGCTCCACGCAGCCGCGCACGGGAGGAAGGACTGCCGGCCCCCTGCTGCGCGCGCCACCGAGAGAGGGAGAGGCCACGCCGCCGCCATCCTGGCTGGCCGAGAGGCCCCCGCCGGCGACCAGCTCCGGCGGCGGCGCGGCAGGAGAGGAGGAAAGGAGTGGGAGGGGCGGCGGACCTGGGAGCCGCCCGAGCCGCCCCGCGTGGGGAGCGACGCGGACGATAGGAAAGAAAAGAGGCTATCCAGACTTCCAGGGCCGAGGAATTAGCATCCACTGCCTCGTCACCATTGGTGTAGCTAATGGCGATGCCGAGGAGTTTGCATGTCGTACATACATTTTTTTTTTCCCGGATCGATCTTATGGAGCATATCAGGGCATCCGACTCCTCTCGTGTGGACACCGGCACGGCCGAGGCGCTGGAGTCCGGCCACTGCTGTGGACGCAGCGCCACAGGAAGAGGTGGCGGACGCAAACGTCGGCTTGGTCGAGGCACTGGACTGGATTTCGTGCTTTGCGCCGCGTTCTTCCTCCTGCTGGGCACATGTGGGCCACATGGGCGAGGTGCTAGAGCTCGGCCACGGCCACTGCCACGCGTGGCACCGACACCGACGCTTGCAGACGTGGATGATGCACATACTGGCATGAGTGGCTGCAGCTTCCGTGTCCCCATTCCCGTGTGCCCAACTGTGTCCCCGTACACGTGGAGGTCCTTGGGTCGTTCTACTTTTTCTGTTCGTGGACCCTCGTCAGGAGAAAACGGAGCCGTCAGGTAGTCCGTCTCCTACATTACCGCTTCACTTTCCCCTACACTCGAAGGCGAAGTTGCCCGGTCTACTACTCTGCTGGTCTATGGCGTGACGACCCTGCAATTGTGATTTACTGGAACCTATATATTCTAGTTGTTTGTTTTGATTTCGGTTGCCAGGATCTCAATTTTAGGTTGGGGATTTCGATTCTAGGCTTGTGGACATCGATTTCATGAGACATCACTATGGTCCTCGCAGCCATGCTCGGGTCATGGTGTAGCCGATAATGGTGCTGTGCTACGACCTGACCATGACGGGGTCATTTCTTTTCTCATGTGCCGACATGCACCATCTTGAGGAGCTCCGCGGCCATGTTGAGGCGCGCCCTTAGATGGATCCACGTGCAACACTGCAATCGAAGACGGCGGCAGCCGCGGCATGCTCGGGATCCCCGCGGCAACTACCACCGAGCACGTCAACAAGCACGAGCTCTCGCTTGCCGCTGGCGTCGAGGGCCTGCTCTGGGCTCTGCTTCACCCTCATCGCCTTCTCCGAGGTCAAGTTAATCTGCTTGTTCGTCGCCGCCGGCGTCAAAAATTCTATCGGCAGATGTCTGCGAGCACTTCGTTAGGACTTGGGATCCACCTGAAGCAGTTGGGCTCACCAAAGTCGTCGACCAGGACATCTCCATTAGCGGCGTCCAGAATAACAACGACCAAGGAGGCTGCCGCCTTGGAGCTTGACCAAGGGCGCTTCAGTCTCCGTCCTGTGTACACGTCCTTGTGATTAGGGGAGACGGGGAGACGGATTAGCTGACGGCGGTTCTGTTGCCTACGGTATGGACCGAGAAAGTAAACAGGGCCCATCTAATCAGGAAGGCATGGATGCCGTCCAGAAACGGGGAGACACAGATCGGGACACACAAGGGAGACACACAAGCCGCAGCCGGCATGAGTTTCCATCTCTGGCGGAGGCAGATATGACGTTGGCATGAGCTAGTCCCCGCAGCTGCATTATTTGACTTTCTTCCTCGGTGCGCCAGTTCGATCCTCTCTCTACTGGAAGTCTCCAACCAGAACTAACGAACGCGGATTTCTCGTCTGTATGTGTGGCCGCACGGCTTATCGGGACCGGCCAAAGTGTTCCCCGACACTAAGATTCGTGCAGGTCGGACAGCTAACTGTCGAAATGATTCAGTTCCACATGCAAGGGCAGAGTCGGAAATGTATGTGCCGCCCCTCTCGACAGCGCGGTAAGGCGAGGTCTCTGTCTTCGTCCATTCCAACGTTCAAATAAACACGTCACTGTAGCCACAACTTCGCCATTCCTGCAACTTGAGTTGCAGAGAACATTTGTGGTCTCTGGATTCCACGTCGAATCGACTATTGGGATGGGAGGTGGAAGACATCCAAATCGGCGGAGAGTGAGGCGGTATTTTTATTTTATTTTTACATATACTATGTGTTCTTTTTTTTTTTATGAAAATATACTATGTGTTAAATGATGGTTCACATCCTGTTAATGTTGTTTTTTGTGTTCTGTTTATGAAGGGTTTCGACAACATCCGATTATCAACAACAAAGCAGCTGCAAAATGAAGATTTCAACTTCTAATGCCTAAATCTCACTCAGAAAAAACATGCGACCCAAGATAAAAATACATGAAGAATGCAGCTGATGCCTGATGGAAAGATATTTCTGTCTTTGGTCAGTGAAGGTTATACTCAGTCACACATTGTGGGGTTATAAGGCTCAATCACAAGCTATTCAAATATATATCTGTGCATGTTGAATGGCATTCAAAAGTAGACGTTTAAAACTAAGAACTATTCTACAACTGCTGCTAAACATTTCCCCACAAGATAAAAGGTATAATCTTATCACCCCTCCAAAACCCTTGGAGCAAAAGTCTTTCCTGAAGGGTCTGTTGTATGAGATCAGTAAGATCTTAGTTGCTGACCTGAAACGAAAAGGTTACAAGGCTTTATTAACTGTGAACGTATTTAGAATGTAATAAGCTGCAAAAGGAAGTTCCTGTTGGGAAACATCTTACCTTGCCTGCAGTTAATCAGTCCTACGAGATATTCAGCATAGTCTGGACCATGTTGGGCCTGATTTCTCTGGAGAGGCAGCCTTGCAGGCACAGTCACGTCATCATCGTTGTCATAGTCAGTCTCGCAGTCAGGCCCAATGGTCCTGAGTACCATCCCAAGTGTCATATGTCAATAGAGGATCACTCATGCTCAAAAGTTTAGTTTCACTTTAGAAAGTACAATTTCGATGATGCGGCTACTCAAATTAAACAGAAGCATATCTCAAGCAAAAATCTGCAATCTGCATTCCTTCAAAACAGGATGCCAACACCTGATTCCTTTAGAAAAAATGAGTACTAAAATTTTTTAACAAATGACATAATCATTGCACCAAGTGTATTTGGTTCTTTCTCAAACATTCTTACGAAAGCATATGCAAGAGGCAATTTGTTTCTAAGCATTCTACAAAAGCAGAATGTTCAAACCCCCACCGCACTAAGCTGTGCATACCAGTGTCTGCGTCTTCTATTTCCAATCAAAAAACTTATACAACATTTACTAGTCACATGCAAGGTAGAATTACACAATAACGAAGATGCAGTGGAGATGCAGAAGAATCTAACCTGAGCAGCCACCACTAGCCCATTCACATATCTCAAAATTTGATATCACTAAATGCTTGAAATCCACAAAGTTGCGTGATGGGTCAGGGGGGCATCCTGAAGTTTTTGAAAATTATCAAATACTCTGTCAGGACATAAAGAAGCAGATACAAGGAAAAAAATCATGAAGTATCTAAGTTCACAGCTTAGCTCCCTACCATTTCCCAGTTGCTATTCAGAAATAAATCCTTAGTGATCACACCTTCCAGTATTATAAGCACAAATACGATGACATTGTAAGGTTAAGGAAGAAGACCAATATCACAGTCAGGTCGCACTACACTAAACATTACAGAACACAAAGAATGTAACTGCAATTTAAAACTTGCACTGCCACTCTCAATTCAGTTCTGTGCATCTGATGTATTAGTATTATATAGCCCCAAAAAAGTGTAGTTTCTGCACCTAACTGAGAAAGGACGAAATGAAATACATGTGTAATAGACATATCTGGTATACATATAAACCTGATACTGCAAAGCAGATCTGGACAGAGACAATGGCAAGTAGTTTTTTATTCATTTTTGAAATTTTCATCTGCAAAAGGAGATGAGGGCACTAACTCATTGATTGCTGGCATTTTATTGATTGACTTGTGCAGCAAATTTATCAAGCAATTCTAGACCTTCGGATAGAACTTCCTACATAATGTGTAGAATCTTAGTAACACAATACCGAACATGAAACAAAACATTGAGTTCTTCTGTCAATCACAAAACATCGAGTTCTTGTACTACTAATCAATTACAAATAACTGAACCAGTGTCATACTTACAGTTGAGGGCAGATAGTAATCTTCAAGTGTATTTTGATTATTATTATGCACATTAAGATGCTCCTTCCACCCTCTTGTGCAACAGACATTTTTGCCTGCTCTAACCTATTTAAAGAACTTACAGAAGTGCTGAAGTTAACTAGTACCAAAAAAAGGTATAACTGAGTGACATTGCAGTGATTTGATTTACCTCATTCTTTCAAACTGCAGGAAATTTTCCTCTTGGATAATGTCAGGCAAGCAAACTTTTCCTCTTGGAAAAATCATTTGAAGATGAGGGGCAAAGTTCAAATTAGCAAGATAGAATACCTTCGCAAAAAAGAAGAATACCAAACTATGAGTAAAAGTAAGCATAAAACCGTTAAAGTATTTGGAACTGAGAAGTGCAGTATTGTTATACCCAAAGTAATAGATAACATCCAAAGAGCACAATCTTTTTACTTCCATCATAGATCTGGGGTTGTGTACACATAGAAGATCGAGCAAGTGTTCAGAGAACAAACTGAGCCCAATTAATATGTTCTGGCTTCACATCAGGAACAAAGTTCTTGAGAAGGACTGCAGGGAACTCATGATGCTGCCCAGGCACCAACAGATAACAGACAGAGTACATGACACTACCAATGTTGAAGGCTTCAGGGAACACATACTCTTTCAGAAATAACAAGTAAAGAATATATAATACACATAATCTAGTATACCTTCAACTTGCCATAGTCCAAAGCATATCTCAGAAACTAACAATGGACATCTATTTAGTGCTTTTAGCCAGAAGCTACAATGCACGTGAACTAAGGTTTTAGATCTTAATAACAGATCTCGACAGATAAACACCAGAGCTCAAAACTGCATCCTTTCCCTCACCAGCAATAATGTTCTTGCCCTATGCAAGAATCATAAATAAATTTATGTGTATGGGATTTACACAACAACCGCGATGGACATGTACTAGTCAATTTATTTATAATAGTCATTAACATATATATTAGATCTGACCAGAACAAAGTATAGTGCAAACTGAATAGTACCGTTCTACAACGACCTAAAACATCCCCTCCTCACCCCCACAATCCTCCTAAACCGTCCGGGCAACGGCCATTCACGCCCCCGCCCCGTCCTGGCCCGACCGCCACCTACACCTCCAGAACCCCTAAAGCCGCCGCACGACCTTCCCCACCGCCTGGCCTGCATGCCTCCCCCGGAACCCCCTTCTAAACCAAATGGTTTAGTAGCTGCAGGCTGAGCAAATAACGGAGAGACAGATGATATATCGAGAGCAATGAGGACATCTGCACCCCCGATCCGTGCTCCGAAGACGCGAGGCTAGAACACCAACCGCCGCCCCGTCCACCCACCCCACCGCTGGCGCGGTAGGGGTGTGCACGGAGCACCGGCGACCGCTAGTGCGGTCGCCGGGGCTCGTGCACACCCTACCGCGACCAAGGGCGACCACCTGCCCACCAGCTCCCCCACCGCACCGCCCAAGCGCAAATACACCAGGCAGAGTGCGAAAAGGAACCAAACGAACTCGAAATCAATGCAATCAAAACGGAAGGAGATGGATCAAGATTACCTCGCAGGTCTAACCCGCTAGGCTGAGGCACCAGTAGATCCGTGCTTCCCGATCTCCATCAACGAATTCGGCTGTAACTAGCTGAACGAGAGCGAGCAAGTGGGGAAGTGGGAGAACAGGAAAGTGAATCACAGTCGCGGATGGGAGGAAGACGATGACTGCCGGGGAAGGTACGAAGGGGACAACTTTTATGTTGCCAAAAATGCCCTCCAGGCTGATCCAAATGAAACATGCAACGAACGGAAAAAACTACCCAGGAAAAGTTATCGCTGTGGACCCCACCGTATGGATGGACGGTCATGATAAGCCTGCCGCACGCATATACAGACGGCGAGACATTTCCCAGAACTAACACAAGCACGCTGACACACAGCTCCTCACCGCACCGGCAGAATGGTCTCCCGCGTCCGAGTTCTCAGCGTCGCCCATGCCCGACCCTCTAAAACCTCCAATCCTCTGGAAGCAGACAGCGAGAACGATGACCACGACAAAAGTCGATGTAATGTCTGCCTCCATGGCCTTGGATCTAATGGGATCAGGTTTCGATTATGCGTGTCTGCCGTCGATCAGCTAGTCCGGTGGTATCCTTGTCGCTTGGCGTCGCGATGAGTGGACAGTCCCCGCGAGCCTTTCTCGTTCCTGGTCGGTCATGATCATTTTGGCGTCCGTCGCGTCGCCCGACATGCCGTGGACGCCGCCGCCGTCTATGGACCAGTGCTGCATGAGCACAAGGCCGCGTTCCTAGATGAGCTACGCCTTCTGCGGGGGCATGCCTGCCCTGGGTCCGCTGCTTTTATGTGGCGACTTCAACCAAATATACCGCGCCGCAGACAAAAACAATGATCGGCTCAATCTCTCCGCTATGCGTCGCTTCCGTCGGGCTCAGGAACTATACCTGCATGGCCGCCTCAACACATGGTCCAGCCATCGTCGCCGCCCAACTCTAGAGCGCATCGACCGCTGCTTCACGCTCGCCTCTCGAATGGCTGGAAGATTACCCACCGCACCATCTACGTTGCTTATCGTTTGACTGCTTGGATCACTCGCCGCTGCTCCTCCACCTATGCACAGAGCCATGGGCCAAGCCACGATTCCGCTTTGAGGCGTTCTGGGTTAAGCTGGATGGCTATGAGGACACTGTGCAGGCAGCTTGGAACACCACTCTGCCAGGTGCAGATGCTTGCAGACTCCTCGACCACAAGCTGCGTGCAACTCCCAAGGCACTGAAAAGCTAGAGCATGAGGAGTATTGGGATTTGGGAGCATTCGCAGCCAGCTTTTCATGGCGAGAGAACTAGTCGCCCAATTCGACAAGGCCCAGGAGTCGCGCCTCCTATCTGATGGCGAGCGGTCGCTGCACATGAACCTCAAGCAGATGTGCCTCGGCCTGGCATCCCTGTCGCGAACGATCGCTCGCCAGCGTTCCAGAATCAGATGGCTTGATGAGGGTGATGCAAATACCAAATTTTTCCACCTTCAAGCTTGCCACAGGAACCGTAAGAACATTGTCCCATCCATCCTTTGCGAAGGGGTCTAGGTGTCTGACGAACCGGGCAAGGCGAATTCCTTCTACGATTACTATAACGACATTATGGGTAAGCCGTTCAGGCGCGACACCACTATTGCACTCGATGGCCTTCTGCCCCAGCTCGACCTATCTGGTCTGGACGTTTGCTTCTCGGAGGAGGAGGTCTAGCAGCCATCAGGGACATGCCGAGTGACCATGCGCCTGGGCTGATGGCTTTACACTCTATTCTACAAGATGTCCTGGCATAGGATAAAACATGATGCCCTGAACACCATCAACACTCTCTAGGCACTGGATGCAAGAAGCTTCAACCTTCTCAACGATGCCTTGCTTGTGCTATTAAGGAAAAAAGTGACCCCCGGTTACTGAAGGACTACCGGCCCATCGCCCTAGTGCACAACTTTGGCAAGTTATTTACCAGATGCTTGGCGAGACGTCTGGCCCCTAGACTCAATGAAATAGTGGCAGTGAACCAGGGTGTTTTCATCAAGGGGAGGTCAATACATGACAACTTTAGAACCATTCAATTGGCGTGCAGATGGCTGCATTCCATGAAATTCCCCTCTCTGTTGCTCAAGATTGATATAGCTAGGGCCTTCAACTCTGTGGGATGGCCATTCTTGCTCGAGGTGCTTCAACACATCGGCTTCTCCAATCGTTGGCGTGAATGGATGTCCGTCCTGCTAGCTACTGCCAGCACACGAATCTTAATCAATGGCAGGGCCAGTCACCGTATCATCCACGCCAGGGGTCTGCATCAAGGTGACCCAATCTCACCAATGCTCTTCGTTCTCGTAATGGAAGTGCTGAACTCACTGCTCCAGGAAGCTGATCGCCACGCAGCTCTTTACCCTCTACCGGTAGACTGTCCCCCCTCCGTGCATCTCTTTACGCCGACAATCTCGTCATCCTGACAACGACGAGGACAGAGGACATGGTGTGCATCTCCCAAATCTTGCAGCTGTTTGCCGGTGAGTCGGGGCTTGTTACTAACATGGAGAAATGCACGGCGACACTAATCAGCTATGACAATGATGTGGTGCTACATGCCCAGCAGAGCTTCCCGTTCATCATCTCCTCGTTCCCTTCGCGATACCTGGGGGATACTTCTGTCCCTAAGGCAGCTGCGACGCACTGATGAGCAGTCACTGGTCGACCGGTTGCACAGCGGAATTCCAACTTGGAAAGCCGGTCTTCTGACCACCGCGGTCGTGTTGCGCTCACCAAATCAACACTATCAGCTATACCTGTGCACATGAGCGCCGCTTGTTGCCTGTCGTCCCGGGCGATTAAACAAATCGACAAATGCCGCCGAGCTTTCATCTGGGCGGGCATCGAAAGCTACGGCGGAGGGAAATGCCGGCTGGCATGGCCCGTGGTCTGCCGCCCAACCGAGCTTGGCGGCCTGGGGGTGATCGATCTGCGCTTCTTTGATTCGCACTGCGATTGCGCTTAGAATGGCTTGCCCGCACCGACCCTGACCGGTGATGGGCGTCCCTTCCGTCGTCCACTGAGAAGTGCGTTGCGGCAATGTTGGCGTCGAGCTTAATAGTTCACGTGGGCAACGGTGCTTCGACAAAGCTATGGATGGACAGCTGGGCGATGGTTGGACAGCTACAACACTTCACACCGGCCTTGTTTGTGGCAACTTCGCGCGAAGAGACGAACACTCCACACGGCACTGCAGAGCAACCGTTGGGCACTCGACATCACTGGCGCACTAACGACACAAGTCATTTGTGAGTATTTAAGGTCTAGGAACTCCTTCGCGGCGTCAATCTGAACCCCGATGAGAGTGACCGTTTCATTTGGAAGTGGACATCCTTTGGCTCCTACTCGGTGGCGTCGACATACCGTGCTTTCCACTCCGGTTCAACTTTGATGCTCGGCGCAAAGGAGCTCTAGCGTGTCAAAGCCAACCCCCCACCACCCCCCCCCCAAAGTCAAGCTGTTCTCCTGGCTTGCGCTTCACCAACGTCTTTGGACGGCTGCGCGGTGTAAGCACCATAACCTGCAAAACGATGACACCTGTGTGCTCTGTGATCAAGCGCCAGAGACCGTGCATCACCTGTTCCTTGGTTGCATCATGGCCAGGCAGGTGTGGGCACTTGTTTTGCAGCCTCTCAAGCTCCTTGAACTCAACCCTATGCAGCAGCACGACATTGCCACCTAGTGGCTCGACACGCGCCACCGGCTACACTCAGACTCTCGGCCATTGTTTGACTCCTTACTGCTGCTCGTAGCGTGGGGTCTCTAGAAGGAGAGAAACACGCGGACAGATCGACCTCAACAGCTCCTGAGATCGCCGCCGCTATCAGGAAGGAGGGTGCAGATTGGGCTGTTGCTGGCTACGCGCCGTTGGCTGCCCTTGAGTCTTACTGGTCGCTTAATTCCTCTATGATGTAATGCCTCAAAGTGTATCCAGTAGTCTAGGCATCTTGGTTGGGGATTTGAGGCTTCTCGCCTGAATCTACCATCGTGGTTTGGTTTGGCTGTAAAACTTGCTTCTCCTCTTAATGAAATATGGGATTAATCCCGGTCGCGGAAAACATCAAGCTCTCGCTATTCGACATCATGATGAACACCCACCAGCCGACGGAGCGCCTCTTCTTCTATTCTACGTGAGCCAAGAGCAGCTCGTCCAACACGCATCTGGTGGTCACACCACCACGGTTTAACAAACTCATCATACCCATACCCTTCTCAGTCTAGTTGTAGTCAGACTTGTAATATTCACCTATACAAGGTCACAAATAAACTCATGTATATCGAAAATCCTCATATGCATCGTTCTTTAGCCCGAACATCTCGCGTGACACACGCTGACCAATAGGACCTCAGTTCCTCCGTGAACTTAGAGGCCATGGTTCTTGTGGCTGGTTGAGCATTGAGATGGGAAAAGGAGACAACTTTATTGTTGGCCATGGCCGAGCAGCTGCTAGTGGCAGCTCAGATTGAATGATTGATGTACGGAGTGATGGGCATGATTGACGTAAGGATACAAGCTAAGGTCACTGTCCAACAATAACTGTTTTTTTTTTTGGAAAGATCCGGTTACCCGGCATCTTACTATTACTAAGTAGAGGCCCCAACGGAGGCACTACGTTGCTTCTCACCAGATGCGCTAAGAAAAAAAATAAATTCTAGAAATTCCCACAATAATCAGAAACATCTAGCCTTTAATTTTGTAGAGACTAATCATCATAGTTGATAATAGCCATTGGATCTATTGCAAAAATTACCCACCTGCCATTATGAAGAATACATAAAGTAACCTCCTAATTTTGTATTTAAATTACCCACCACTACCATTATGAAGAATAATTTAAGATAACCCCCCTAAACTTATATACAAATTCCCTACATATATCTATCATTATGAAAGTAAATCAAAATGACCCCTAAATTTATATCTAAATTACCCACATTTGCTACTACGAAAAATAAATCAAAATAAACCCCTCATGTTATATCCAAATCACTCATCTTTTTTGCTATTAGAAATAATAATTTAAAACAGCCCTCTAATTTTGAATATAAATTCTTTCTATCATTATGAAAAATAATTTAAAATATATAGTATTAATTTTATATATTATCCA
>JADLZL010005750.1:0-22619 GCA_015844335.1 Chrysopogon serrulatus | reverse complement strand
CTTGAAACTAAACTTCTCTTTATTGCCCTTGATGGTGAAACAAATCTTAGCACTGTCTGTGTAGATGATAGTCTTTGCAGTACTCAGAAATGGTTGGCCAAGAATGATTGGACTCTTAGAATCTCTACCGGTATCTAGGACTACAAAGTCTACAAGGACATATGATCTCCCGATTCGTATACACACGTCATCCAAGATTCCTTCAGGGTACTTAACTGTCTGCAGTCTGGTTTTGCAAACATATATTCATGTACAACAAGGATGCCCATGGAAAGACATGGTCGAGGATTACCTTAGGCATGATGTTGACACCGGCGCCTAGATCGCATACAACTTCGGGGGAAGTCATGCTGCCCGATCGAGATAGGGATCACAGGTCTCCCTGGATCTCCTCTCTTGGGTGGCATGGACTCATCCTTCCATCCTGATGATGCTTCAACATAGTAACCTACATATACATCAACTAGATTCACGGTCTCGGGCTCTAGAGGTTGCGCTGGAATCTTACCTTCGTTGGTCGGTGGAACAGCGGCCGCCAGCTAAGCTAATTGTTGTTCTATCATTTTATTGAAGCTAAGCTGGTTCTTAACAGCAGAGGTAAAGTTATCCATTTTAGTGTTTATGTTTTCTAGCATTTTATCATTGGATGCTACCTTCTTAGATAAAGTCTTCACAATTTTATTTTGGTTGGAGATTACTTCTCTTAAAGGCAATTGAGCATAGCTATTGTAATTAGTGCCTTGAAAGTTACCTAGGAAATTACCTTGGTAGTTGGGCCTTTGCTGATTTCATCCTTGATTTTGAGGACGATAATTGTTGTTGATGAAGTTTACATTCTCATGGGTCTCAGGGCAGCTGTTGCCTGAGTGTCCCATATTGCCACACACTTCACAGGTCCTGCATGAATCATCTATGCGAATGACGTCTTGTTTCTGGCTAGCCTTGTCTTCCAGCTTCTTCATGAGCAGATCTATCTTGGCAGACAGCATGTCTACCTCCTTGAGCTGGTGCATTCCTCCACTCCTCTTGCGGGTTGTTTGGCGCTCTTCACTCTAATCTTGATTGGAGGCTATCTTCTCCATAAGAGCAGTAGCTTGTGGTATGGTCAATGACATAAATGCACCTCCAGCAGCAGCATCAACATTGTTACGGGTGCTGTTGGTAAGCCCATGATAGAAAGTCTGCATGAGAAGCCAATTCTCCATCCCATGATGAGGACATTCTGATATGTAGTCTTGAAAGCATTCCCATGCCTCTAGGACTGACTCGTCATGTTGTTGCTGGAAACTTGAGATCTTCCCCCTTAGGGCACTTGTCTTGCCCATAGGAAAAAACCTTGACAAAAAAGCTATAGAGCACTTGTCCCAAGTTGTACGATTGTCCTTGTTGGCATAGAACCACTGCTTTGCCTTTCCCAATAATGAAAATGGGAACAGACGCAGCAGGACGGTGTCTCTTGGTACATCCTTCATCTTGAAAGTGCTACAAATCTCCAGGAAGTGTTAGAGATGAGCACTTGCATCTTCATGTGCTTTTCCACATAACAAATTGGCTTGCACCATGGTGATAAGGGCAGGCTTGAGCTCGAATCCATTCTCCCCAACTTTGACATTTGGTCCAGTGCGGATGTTGTTGGTGGTTGGAGCGGAGAACTCGTGCAGTGACTTATCAGCCATTTCCTTGAAAGCTGGTGCTAAGTTGCCTTCTTGTTACTCTTCTTCTTCACTTATAGGAGCTTGCTCCTCCAAAGAACAAACCTCAGTAGTGGGTGTCTTTGATGGAGATTCAAAGATTTCCCTCACGTGCTGGAATTTCCTTCTTCGAAAGAGTTTCTCTGGATTTTCAACGTAGTTATCTGGCAGATCAAAACCACTCATTCATTACCCTACATAAGATATCACAAAGATAGAAAGCACAAGGGTAAGCCTTGCATTGAGTAGGGGGTCTATGGTTTCCTCTGTCTCATTAGTTTGTTAGGTCTATCGCTATTCCTTTATTCGCCAATTGCCTTCTCCCAAGAACGGCGCCAAAAATGCTTGTTGACACCTCTTAATATTATCTCTAGCAATGGCGCTAAAAAAAATCCTTGAGCGAGCATCGCTACTAGAATGCCAAGTTGTCATCCCAAAGATAACACCAAGAGATGTGGTATTAAATCATGCCACCATTTAGAATATAGAAATAGTATCCATAGCGCCTGAGATCAAATACCATTGTAGCATTTTACCCGGAGTATTACCAGGCTGTCATTTATATTTTCCCAAAGGAAGGTCTACATGGCTCTTGTGTAAAGGTAGCGTGATAACCTAGGGTGTAATGGATAGGCATAACCATGTCCTCACTACTCAATGCAGGGGTAAGTCACAAGATAAATGATAAAGATAAGTATAAATCATCAGCATAAATAGATAGAGACTCCTAGCTATATCATTGGGGTTACTAGCAGAACATTAAGGGATATTCCTGTGTTATTTCTAGCTACATGTTAATGCATATTATGGTTAGTGCAATACAGTTAGTAGTCATAGCTAAGGTTAGCATTACATCTATTCATAGTGGACATACTAGGGAAGTTTGAGAACATAGCATGCCCTTCCTTCGTACAAAAGCCCTATTGTGCCTATAAACAGGGTTTGGACTACATAGGACTCAACAGGATTGTCACACAAGCGATCTACCAAGCCTAGTCTATAGGGTGCATTCGCAGATAAACAACATATAAGCACCATACTTACACAACGTTTACCACTCACCCAACGATCAATTAGATGAGCGCTATACGAACCTATGAATAAGTATAATGTCAATCTAGCTATACTAAGCATATAACCACAATAGACAAAGAACAATATAACTATGAATATAAGTAGATAAGTATTCATCAATTCAATTGTAGCAATCATATAACTATACAATGATAGTGAACAAAGGTGAGAGGAAATAAGAACTATACCAAATCCAAGCTCTTGATGGCTCCAGAATCCAAGCCTTCGCTTGCCTCTCTCTAGTTCTAACTAGCTATCTAGGCCCTAGCTAAGGAGCTCTGATTAGGGTTTCTGGCTGATGATCGGACTTCGAATGAGGAATGAATGGATGTGCCCTCTCCAGGGGGGTCATGCCCTCCTTTTATAGCCCTGGGCGATGATCGTGAGCCATCAGATCAAATCGACTTTGACATGTGGCTGAAATTGACCCTCAAAGGCGGTGGAGTGAACCGGGCGAAGCGGGCCACGACCGGGGCCAGGACCAGACCGGCCGGTCCAGGCCCAGACCGACCGGTCTGGCCTGGGGGCCTCCGGCTCGGCGTGGTACCTTCTCGTTTCTTCTAGATTGTTCCTACGATGCTGCGGTGTCCAATTTCCCATTTTATGTTCCGATAAGCTCTTGGGTTTGCGTCTTTTCCAGTTTACACTGCGAGAAATAGTGAAACACCAAAACTCATGGAATTACGTCGGTGTAACCCTATATCTACTTTGGTGATCGCATTTGCATCCTTTTCCATGGCTAGTTGACGGTTAATTTCATATGATAACGACCGTCAACAACCCCTAAATTAAATGGTTCTAGAAAAGTTTAAGTTGGTGTCCATTTACCTTCAATAACATACCTTTATGTGATTGTAGAGTTACCGCTCCATGTGGTGATGAATTCACAACAGTAAATGGTCCTTCCCATTTGCTTCGCAATTTTCCAAGCCCAAATAATTTAAACCTAGAATTAAAAAGTAATACCTTATTATCTCCTGGTGCAAACTCCTTCTTGATCCTCTTATTATGCCATTTTTTGTTCTTTCTTTGTAAATTCTCGAATTATAATAAGCTTTTTCTCTCTATTCTTCTAATTCTGATAGTTGCATTTTTCTCTCTCCAGCGGCTTCAAAGTCCATGTTCCATCTCTTGATAGCCCAGTGAGCCTTGTGCTCTAATTCCACTGGTAAATGGCAGGTCTTACCATATACTAGCTGGTATGGTGACATGCCTAAGGGTGTCTTGTAGGCGGTCCGATATACCCAAAGTGCTTCAAGTAACCTATCCTTCCATGCAGTCCCCATTTCATTTACTGTTTTTTGAAGAATATTCTTGATCTGTTTGTTTGATGTTTCTACCTGGCCACTTGTCTTAGGATGGTATGGAGTAGCAACATTGTGACGTATTCCATGAGCTTGTAAATATAGGTGAAACTTCTTATCAGTGAAATGTGTCCCTCCATCACTTATGACCATCCTAGTTGTCCCAAACCTTGGAAATATAATTTCTTCAAACATCTTCTTTGAGTGTTTTTTATCGGCATTCATGCATGGCATTGCTTCTACCTACTTAGATACATAGTCAACTGCCACCAAAATATATTTATAATTTTTTGATTTTATGAATGGTCCCATGTAATCAATTCCCCGGATATCAAAGAGCTCAATCAAGATTGTTGGTGAGTGGCATAGCATCTCTTGCACCGATATTCCCATGCCTCTAACATGATCCACATCTCTGGATAAAATCTTTGGTGTCTTCATACATAGTTGGCCAAAAGAAACCACTACGCTAAATCTTGGCACGAAAAGCGGAATGCCCCCTGTAATGACCTCCATGTGGTGATGAATGACACTTCGAATGATCTGCATGCCTTCTTCCACTGGTACACATCTTCTAAGTAGCCCATCCGAACAAATTCTAAAGAGGTATGGTGGATCCCATATGTGGAGACGACTCTCTTAAATGAGCTTCTTTTTATTTTTTTCCCCTGGTACGTAACCTGCAACCATAAAGTTGATAATATTCACGTACCAAGAGTCTGACTTGGTCACTTTAAATAACATGTCATCTCTTAACAAGTCATTAATAGGTAGTTCCGGAGGTTCCTTAAAACGCATTCTAGACAAGTGATCGAGAACAGGATTTTCTATTTCTTTTCTATCTTTTATTTCTAAATCAAATTCTTGAAGCAGCAGAATCCATCTTATTAAGCGAGGTTAGCATCTTTTTAGTAAGCAAATATTTTAAAGCAAAGATGATCAGAATAAACAATTACCTTTGCTTCCACTTTGTATAAGATCTAAATTTACCAATAGCAAAGATAACAGCTAGGAGCTCTTTTTTAGTTGTCGCGTAGTTTAATTTTGTTTCTATCATAGTTTTGCTAGCATAAGCAATTGCATGATGCTTCTTACCTTTTGTTTGTCCTAAA
Organism: Chrysopogon serrulatus; assembly: GCA_015844335.1. Classification (NCBI taxonomy): domain Eukaryota; kingdom Viridiplantae; phylum Streptophyta; class Magnoliopsida; order Poales; family Poaceae; genus Chrysopogon; species Chrysopogon serrulatus. The sequence continues at coordinate 17,438 of JADLZL010005750.1, read as the reverse complement.
ACTACTCCCACAACATAATCACTAGCATCACACATAATTTCAAAAGATACGCACCAATCGGGAGGTCAATGATTGGCACCGATGTAAGTGCTTCCTTAAGAGTATTAAAAAGCTTTTACATATGCATCATTAAATTCAAAAGGCACATCCTTAGCTAACAAATTAGACAGTGGTCTAGCAATATGCGAAAAATCTCATAAATCTACGATAAAAACCATAATGACCAAGAAAACTTTGGATCCCTTTTATATTAATAGGTGGAGGTAGCTGTTCGACACTTCAACTTTAGCCTTGTCTACCTCTATACCTCTTTCAGACACCAAATGTCCTAGCACTATTCCTTCTCTAACCATAAAGTGACATTTTTCCTAATTAAGGACTAAATACTTTTCTTCACATCTTTGTAAAACCTTATCTAGATTTTCTAGATAATCATCAAAAAGTTTTTCCATAAACTGAAAAATCATCCATAAAAACTTCCATGATTTCTTCTATCATATCGGAGAATATAGACATCATACATCTTTGAAAAGAAGCGGGTGCATTACATAATCCAAAAAGACATTCTACGATAAGCATAAGTTCCATAAGGACATGTAAATGTGGTTTTACTTTGATCATCGTGGTGAATAGGAATTTGATGATATCCCGAATAACCATCAAGAAAATAAAAGAAAGAATGATTTGCCAAATGCTCTAACATCTCATCAATGAAGGGTAACAGAAAATAATCTTTCTTTGTTGCTTTATTGAGTTTTCTATAATCTATACACATTCGCCATCCAAAGGATAGCTCTACGGGGTATTAATTCATTCTTATTATTTTGAACAACCGTCATTCCGTCCTTTTTAGGTACAACTTGAACAGGGCTTACTCACTCACTATGCGGCACAGGATATATAATTCCTGCATACAAAAGTTTTAAGACCTCTTTCTTAACAACTTCCCTCATCGTATTATGAAGCCTACGTTGAGGCTCCCTAGAAGGTGTAATTTACGGATTGGTTGGAATACGATGGGTGCACAAAAGCAGTAGCCGATCCCCTTGAGGTCTTGGAGTGAATAACCAAAAGCAAAGATGATGTTTTTCTAAAATAGTTATTAATCTAAATGATTCTTCATCGAGAGTTTATCACTTATAATCACAGGGGGAATTTTGATTATTATTTAGAAAAACATACTTAATACCGAAGCTAGTGGTTTAAGTTTAATAGGAGGCTTAGGTGGCTCTAGTAGTTCATCAAGAGGTTCAGGATCAATAGGGTCCTCCTTCTCTTCATTAATGAAGAACTGGGTATCATCTTCTAAATCAGGTTCAATAAATTCTTCGAGTGACACAACCTTAACCTTTTGTATTGGATCTACTTCAGAAGTGGTTCTACTTTAGCTTTTAATGCATGAGTTATAGGCACCGAGAAACTAAATCCTTTCCCAAGTTTCATATCTAATTTACCATTGCATCCTTCTCGAATAAGTTTTATTATTGGTAATCCAATCATCACATCTAAATCCCAAACATCAAAAATGTAAAAATTTAGGAAAATTTAGAATTCATTAACAACAATAGGAAGAGCACATAAAACTTCTAAACTAGGAATAATATGTCTGAACGACTTTTCAATAATTTATTTGTAGGAATTAATAGCATATCTTTCAAGAATTTTTCAGCAAATGTATGAGACATGATATTAACACCTACAACTAGATTATAAAAAGCATCAAAAGGATATGTATCTATTTGCAATTTCATAGTAACAATGGGGGAATTAAAGCAAACTACTTCATGTGAAAGCTCAGATTCTATCAACCACTCATCACCCAAAACAAAAATCAATTCTCTTGTTACATCTCTCGAAATTTTAAATCAGCGGGATATGAAAGATTAAAATTTTTAAAAAATTCCTAGATTCTTGAGGTTTAATAATTCTATAATAAAATGATGAGGTATTTCCATAATCATCAAAAAGTTCATCCTCAAATTCAAGCATCCAATCATAAATTAGAGTTATCTCCTTCTCATTAGGTAGTTCAGATTCTAAATTAGCTAAAGGTTGAGATAAATTGGGCAAAAGTTTATTTTCAACTAACAAATATTCTTCTTCTAACAACTCTTTTTTTTCTTCAAATGAGATCACTTAAGATATTAGTAAGAATAGTTTTAGCATGCTTAGCAATAATATGTATAAATGCTCCACCTACGGCCAAATTAAAGAATTTCTTATTTTTATTATCAAGGCCTAAGAAGAAATATTGCAAAAGCATAGGTTCTGGTAAAACAAGATTAGGTCCCGAATTTACAAATCCATCAAAACGTTCCTAAGCCTTGCCTAGTGATTTGTTATCTAATTGTTTAAATCCTATAATTTTAAAATGAAGTTTAGCGACTTTCTCGATAGGGAGAAATTTAAGACAAAAATTTGCACGCAATACTTACCAATCTCTTTGACTACTCCCAACATGACGATTATACCATTTCTTAGCCCGTCCTGTTAATGAAAACGAAAAAGAATTTCTATCTTAAAGTGTCATCAACTATGCCCTTAATACTTAGACATGAACATGTCTGCTCAAAATCAGTTAAATAAGAATAGGGGTTTTTCGCTAGAATTACTAGAAAAATTGTGTTCCTAAACTAATTTAAATAATCCCATGCGTAGCTCATAGACAGATGATGTAATAGGTTTAGATGATTCTTTTGGCTGAAGATACGATCCTGATGGTGCTCCGTATTAATATGAAAGTTCGGATATGGGTTCCAAATTTTAAAAAGGTAAAAGTATAATAATAGATTAAGATAAACTAAAGTCAAAATCAGCGAACCGTTCTCCGGCAATGGCCGCCAGAAAATGCTTGTTGGTATAAATTAACTGCACCCTAAATTATTATTATTATCAAACTATCCGCAAGCACACGATATTATACCGATGTAGCATTTCACCGGATTATCCCTGGTTTTAATGTCAAACTCAAAGGAACAGTTATGATAATGACTAAGTCTATTGTTCTTAATCCAATAGCACAACCAATCCAGAGAATATTAAGAATGAGGAGTTAGCTAATGACTATCTAGTTCCGACAACCGGTAAGCTTTGAATAATATCGTTCTAACTAGGCAAGAACTTTGAATAAGAGCAGAAAATCGAGAGTTCTCTCCTACCAAGCACCTATACACCTATCGATCCTATCAACGGAAAGTGGACTACAGAGAAATCAACGAAGCTACAAAGTTACCTTCGTGAACTACTACTATCCGGCTAATGAGGGGACATTCACAAGTAATCATAGCGTAGACACCACGTCTACACTACGAAATACTACTCCAACCTAGGAGCTACCAAGATCAAAGCACTCAATATGAGTTACAAACCTAAGAACAAATAAGAACAACTGCTTACTTAAATCAGAATGTTGAATACAAAGGTACCTCAGAATGCAGCTCCGGGCAAGGGAGCCAAATCCACACGAATACAGCTATAAAGAAGCTCCGATAGGCCGGGACTCCTCCGAATCTCTACTCTTCTACTCTATCTCTCTACTCTCTCTTGATTGCTGACCTAGATCTAATGGATGTCTACCTAATGCTTCGGGCTCTTCAGCTCTTGATCTGGTGTCCTCCAGGGGGGTCTTGCCCTTTATTTATAGCCCGGTGGGATGAATGCGCATCGTTGGATCAAACCGCCTTAACCAAGGGCTGAGATGACTTCTCAGAGACGGTGAAGGAAGCTTCTAGAAGACGGCGCCAAACCCTAGAGAGGGGGCGCCGCCTGGCTCAGGTGTGGGGCCGATCGGCCCCACCTGGTAGGGTTTGCGGGCCCTATTGCTTCGGTTGTCTTCTAGATCTTCCCACGTCCTGATGGCGATCGTTTCCTTCACGGATAAATTTCGTGGTAATTATGCATTCTAATCCCTCTTTAAAGCTTTTCTGGATAATTTCCTAGAAAATATATAATTCACCAAAACTTGTGGAAATTATTAGTAATAACCTTTTTCTAATAGATATTTATGCATAATGCAGGGATAATTGATAAAAAAATTAGACATTAATAAGTGTCAACACCGGCGCTGCTCGTGGTCACGCCTCGCAGCTCTTCGTTCGCTCGTGCCGCTCTTCCTTCGCTGGTGCCGCCGCCCACCAGGACTGCCGCCCGCCACTCCCCGCCTCCTGCGCGCTCTCTCTCAGACTTCGCGGGACTCGCCAGCGCCGGCACAGGAGGCGCGCAGCTGGCTGGGCACCGCGGCCCCTCGGCCTTTCTCCTTCACGGAGTCAGCGCGTCGCCGAGCAGAGGTTCAAGCATTTATTTTTCTTGTTAACTCTTACGTTCAGCCATTTGATACAAATGCATATTAATCAATGAAATAATAATTTTTTTGGCTATCCCTATTCTTGTTAACTCTTACGTATTTATTTTTCTAGGAGTTGTTATTCAGGACATGGAAGTGCAAGATGCGAATCCAATAAATGGTCAATAACCTTAGGCATTTATTTTATTTTATTTTCTAATGTTCCAAGTACTATATTGACTGTACCATACTTCATTTGCAATATGATATATGTATTGTGTATATAGTCACTAAGTATAGGTATCGATGACTCGCCAGTGAAATTTGGCCCCAGTCTTAGCAAATCCTGGGTCCGCCACTGATCAAGTGCAATACCAATCTACTTTTAAAACATCCGGATGCAACAGTTGCAATATAAAAAAAGATAGATGAAACACTTACAAAAACACTAGAAAAAAGACTTGAAAGACATACGTTTACAACATGCATATATATGCAACATGCATGTACATACAACATCTAAATGAAACATTTACAATATACATCTTAACCGATGAAACATCTGAGACAAACACTTGAAACATTCATATATAGCCATTGCAAAGATGTGCAATATCCCGATCTACTTTTATAACATCGATATAAAACACTTGTAACATATCTCCAAAACATATGAAACACACGTTTTCAACATGTGTTTCTAGCACAAAAATCTTCTTGCTATTTTGGAATGGTGGCTCGACAGCACGTGGAGTTCACCGATGACACGAAGCTCGTCATCCGATGGAAAAGAACATGATGGGTCCACGTGCTAGAGAAGGCTGCAACAAGTGGAGCGCGTGGTGGTGAGGGAGGACGACGAGTTGCCGCGCTCTAGCGCAGTGGAGATGTCAGCCAGCAGAGTGGAGGCACGATGGAGAGGGAAGCGAGGTGGAGAGCATAGTCAGCGAGGTGGCCCGATGGAGTGCGGTCGTAGAGCGTTGTGGTGGAATTGTGTGGGTGAGTTTCTTTTCTTGTTTTTTAGAATGGTTGGGGTGAGTGGATGAGCAAATAAGAGGCGGTCATTGGGATGAGTCAGCCCACCAATCGGAAGCGTCCGAGCGATGGACACCCTGTACCAAGTATTTCCACTTTCATATTTCTATTGCTTTTTTTAGCATCACTAATGTGTAGACGGCTTTCTTAGGGATGCTACGAATCAAACTCAGAACCTCATGCCTCACCCATTATTCCCCTTACCACTACACCTTAAAGCAGTCAGTTATGGCGACTCAACCACGTAAACAATCCCCTAATATTTCCTCCACCACATTTTGAATATAGAGATTTGAGGCCATAAAAGGATTTAAATGAAAAAGGTTTTAACTACGAATCTACAACTTTGCTTCAATTATTTTTCCACTTGATTTTATTTGAAAAATTCAAAACAATATGATTTTTAAAGTCATTAACCTTAAGACATAATTTTGGAGCCCAAATTATTTCGAATCAACTAGTCAATTACAAAGTAGACCTTTTTCAAATACTACAACTTTTGTTTAAACAATTTCTCCATCTGAGATCATCTAAAAAAAAAAACTATAGACGGTGGTTCATAGCCATGGATCCATAGTTTCATTTCTACTAGCACCTATACATTATGAACTGTCGGTAAAAAGTCACAAGCATCAGCAAAAATCGATGTTGTCCTAGTGTCAACTAAACTAGGTGTAAGCCTAATAACATGATGCAAGAAAGTAGCACAATTAATGCAAGCTTATCCCAAGCATGGCAGGAGATTCAAAGATAACAACACAATAGTCTATGAGCACGTAAATTTTTCACTTCATTGTTCGCTTGTCGCTCTCGACCGCTCCCCGATTATTTATTCAGTCGCTTATGTTCTTGTTAGATGCAGCTTCACATGAGAGCATTGCTATCTCAATTTCTTCTCGATTTCATTTTTTATTTTCCAATACTTTTAAAGTATATTTTGCAAGAAATTGTTATCTCTTGCCTTCCGAATGATAACAAACAAAATCCCCATGCATGCCACGCGATGATGGCAGATGGATAAAGGCAATTCGATGAGGGGGGTTGGGTTAAATGGAAGCAGATTCTAATTTTCTTTTGAGTACGACCGTTGACCGAAATTGAACCTAAACCATCAAAAACTACAAGAGCCCACTCTAGGCAATAAATGAACTTAGTGCAACACCAAGAACCCAACGAAGAAATACACCTGACAAAGCACCACTGGAAACAGCACTCCACACCTCACGCCAGACATGTTCGGGAACTGCACTGGACTAATCTGGTACACAGCACACCAGCACAAGGCAGAGAGACGCACGCGAATCGCACACACATCAAACTTGTTCGGTTCACCTATCTGGTCTGAATGATAGGCTATGCGCAGAACCCACTCACATTTGACTTCTCCGCTGTGTGGTGACTCGACCTGTCTCGTTTCCATGAACAGAGTCAAGCAAATTTAATTCAAAAGACAAAACTCAACTAAATTTACTCGAATTGAAACCAAATTTTGTAGGATGCTCCTAGGGTGTTGAGAGGATATCTGAAAATGTATGAGATAGAATGCAGGATCACTTATGGCCATTTATATCCATTCTGGTTTCATCCATGCTCCTAGATGAGACGTTAAGGTTGAGAAAGAATACGTATGGAAATTTTACGTATACACGTCATGCTCTTCCAGCCCGCCGTGTATGATGCAAGTGGATTGGAATTGGTTGACCTAAAATATTTTAGGTTCTCGGTAGGATTGACCCACTATGATTGTTGCCGGATGACCCAATGAATACCCAAAATACACCATAGGTTGCCTTGCTCAATAATAGCCACGATGGGCCCACCAAATACAATCCTCTCTTTCTTGTCGCAGCTAGCCTCCTCTCTTAGTCTCTCAGTCGGACTAGGGGAGGTGGCAGCGGTCGGTGGGGCCTGGCTGCGCAGGTTAGTGAGGCGGTGGTCACCGGGGCAGCGAGGCGGTGGCCGCTGAGGCTGGCTATGCAGGGCAGGGCAGACCACCGGGGGGCTGCACGAGCTCGGGGTGGGAGGGAGTGGAGGAAGAAGAAAATGAGGAACAGAAGGGGAAAAATAAAGAATGACCGATGGGTCCCACTGATGGTACTATTAATGATGCCATAGCGGCATCTATTCCATTCCTCACCAACCTTGCCGCCAAATAAAAAATAGGCTCAACCCAATCTTCTAACCAAACACGAAAATGAATTCATCCCATCTAAAAAACTGAGTTGCACCCAAACGAACCTACTTGGTCTCTAAACCAAACACATGGTACTGGTTTCTCATAATCAACGAGGCGGCGACATGCGGTTTGTAGATGTCACAGATGGCTGCAGCCGCCTACACGACAGGCTGCGGCAATTGGCTACACATGAGACCCCACTGAGTTCACACGCTGCAAGGTCGCGCGAGCAAGCTCGTGCCTTGGGCGGCTCTAGCCTAGGCTGCCACACGCACGAGCAAGTTCATGGCCAAGACAAGGGCAGGAGGTGCGTGTTGCGGCGGCGCAACCGCATTCCACTGCAGGGGCCCGATAGAGGACCTCTTACCCACCGCCCATCACAATGCAGGGGCAAATTCCTGGCAGTTGTTCACCACGGCGGCCATGAAAGTGGGTAACATAGTGACCCATAGTGTCGAACTATTTTTAAAAATTTATAGCACAACGTAAAGCTCACAATACGCACACACACTCACCCTTTGGAACACACGTACGCAAATACTATCCTTACGAGCAATTTCGAAGGATTGAACCAACAAATCTCAAGATTCATGAAGTCACCGCGCTTCGATGTCTATATAAATGTCACTTACCACTGAAAGCATATATATCACCGTTAAATCCTAGAATAAATTTAGAAAAATACGAACACCCATACTAAGCTGGGTGGACAGGTTCTACCATAAGGAATCCAACCAACTTTTAACCCTACATATTGCTAGGTTGGTTCTATAGAGTTTTTTAGGTTGCTAGGTCAACCCATACATATGCTTTTTATTACCACCAGATATGTCGACAAAATTCATATGCGATATGTCGCGTCCTGATTTTCGCCTAGCATGGACCTTCGTGCTTCCACGAAATGGTCGCGTTTAGCCAACCCACAGACCTCACTCAGATGGGTCTAGGTGGTTGTTTTACCCACATGATTTTTTTTAGAAAAGAAAAACTTTCAAAAAATGTACGGCTGCCTTGTCTCCCAATCCATCCCAATACGACGGTGGCAGCAACGCAAGATCAGTTGCTTGCTACGAACGAGCTGAATAGGTTGTCAATAAAACTTTTTTATAAGGGTTATGCGATGTGACATCCTGTTCATCGGTTTGCTCAACTCGGAACCGACCCGTACCCAATCCATGCAAGATCGGGACAACTATATCCGTGGCAGCCCTGGCGCATCCATCTCTGCGCACGCTGTTCTTGGAACATAGAGGCGGCTTGCTCCTGCACTGCTCAACTCCTCTGCTCTTCGTAGTGGCAAGCACGTGGAAGGAACAAGGTTGGACTCAGCGTCATCTGCATCGGCATTAGGATTGCCCGTGCAACTGGTGCTGTTGGCAAGCCCGGGGCCATCAAAGGAAGGCCATCGCGCTAGGCACAAGAAGGCGGCAACCGGTGAGAGTGAAGAGGGAGTTCGCATATTCACGATGCCGCCTACTAGCGCTACGTGGATGCTAGTGTGCCGGCTGCCGTCACCAGCCCGCCGCGGCCATGATGGAACCACAAAACCAACCCAACCCAACCCAGAGATTCACCAAGCCAGCATTAAAACCGTCGGAACCCAACCCAATCCGTTCCATACGCTACACACACGGGCTGAGTCGGAAATTAACCATAACCTGAGGGTTAGATGTGACCTTATTATCAAGCATACGTCAATGTCTACCCTGAACTATTTTTAAATACTAAAACAACCTCATCTAACAGTAGAATATGGCACTTGAATGCCTGGTCATAGTACGAGTGAGGCTGCTTAGTGATGGTCCATAGACCATGGCATGGGAAACTTGGGCGCCAAGATGTCCGACGATGAAAAGAAAAGCTAGCTTCTTTGAAACCTATTACTTTTCGCGCCCGTCAAGCTAAAGCTGTGGCTTGAAATAGCTATCTAAGCACCGTCATCGGAACTCGCCTATTATTTGACCTTACTTGGAGGTTCATAACTAGTTTTATATTGCAATCTCATTAGTGAAAGAAAATGTTAGTACACGCTTGTCTGATGTCAATGGCTACGTTTACACCCCGATTGGATCATATACATGATTCATACGTTTGTAACATTGACTAAATGAAAAATGTTTATAATCGCGAATATTATCAGTTTAGCTATAAATAGTGATCAATCACAACTTACAGATAACTTCAGCTTGTACTCATCTTATTGAAATTGTGTTTAAAAATATACACTATATAAAATGTGAATTATAGATAAAAAATAAGATCGCAGGTGTTTGGAGCCAACTAAGAGCATGTCTAGGAGTTTCATAAAACAACTTCCTATTTAGATATTAGAAGTATGAGGCCGCGCCGTCTCCGCGGCCTCTTAGCATGGCCACGATAGCCTGGTTTGCTGGATCCGTCCGATATGGTTGTTGACGGTGGATAGCGTCAACAATTTATATATCAAAAGGCATGAAACACACATCAAATTCTAGAAGGCTAGTGTTTTATCTAACAATTTCCACGAGTTTTGGTGATTTATCAGTTTTCAAGGATTAATCCAGAAAACACCGTAAAAGGGGCATAACTACAAATCTACACCACGAAATTATCCGAAACTCTCAGAATACGCCAAACTACTCTAGAAGGATCCGAAGACACCGGAGCGAAGGAGAGGCGAAGCCACCTCCAGTGGGGGTCGGCCCCACCTGCCGGCCCCCCCCCCCCATGAGGGGAACCCTCTCCCCCCTTCTAGAATGTTCCTCCACCGCCTTTGAGGATCAATCTCAGCCCTACGTGAAGTTGGTTTGATCAAACGGCTATCGTGCATCCCACCGGGCTATATAAGCGGAGCCAGACCTCCCCCTGGAAACCCTAGAATTCATTCCAATTCATTCAATACCTCATTCAAGTCATTCAAGGTAGAGCTAGTTGAAGATCAAGTCATCTAGAGCTTTAAGTTCTAGTTCCTCATAGCCTTCTAGTTTATAGTTTAGCATAGTTAGATCTAGATTAGAGGAAGTCAAGGCGTGTTAATCAGTCCCGATTCCGAAGTTGTCAAGAAGAGAAGAGTCCGCACAGGTTCCTAAGCTTTTCTTTCTTATTGTATTATCTCAAGCGTTAGTATGATATTTACTAGCAACATTGTTCTTAATCTTAGTTTAATTATTATGTTCATTGTCTACTTCAATACATCTAGTTTAGTTGGTTTGCTATTATATTCATGCACTTTGGTTCGTATAGCGCATCTAGTTGATCATATGGTGAGTGGTAGGCAATATGTAGACATGGTGTCAAGATGCTTTGCTTATCTACGGATATCCCCGGTTGTGCCGGGTAGTGAGGTAGATCGTGGGTGTGATGCACCCATTGAGTCCTTTGTAGGCCTTCCCCGTATGGTGGATTGGTAGAGTGGGATTGTCGGGTTGAGAGGAGGTTCCTGTACTCATCTTTTCCCGTACATTGCTCTCCGATGTGTTTGGGAACTATAGTAGTATAACTTGACAATGATTACTAGATGTACTTGCGCTAGTTGACGTAGCTTTTGACATGTAGTTAAATACATAGGAGTTATTTCTCTATTACTTGATTAAACAACGCCGACATAATTAGAGTCCTATGATGGATTAGTATCATTAGGAGATAACTGATTAATGGCTTGTTATTGTTATTATTATCTTTATTATCATATTATTTATCTTGTGACTTACCCCTATTATGAGTAGAGTGTATGACATTGGTTACATCGTCTATTCAATGCATATACATATAGATGTTATCAATACTATGAGTAGCTTCTTAGCAAAGCCTTTCCAAAAGAGTAGAATATAAGTGACAACCTGGTAATACTCTAGGTAAAAATGCTACAATGGTACACTACTAAATTTTTGCCCTGTTGCATCGATAAATTCTTGATGTAATAGGGCCAAAATAGAAAACAATAACTTGTTATCGCATCAATTTCATGTTTGATGCGAGCCGATGCAAGAGATCTCGATGCAATAGCTTTATGGCATCAATTTTATGTGACCGATGCAAGAGGTCATAATTGCATCAACATTAGGCTCGGTGCAATAGAACATATTGCATCAATATTAAGCTCGGTGCAATAAAACCTATTGCATTGACATTAGACTTGATGCAATAAAACATATTCCATTGACATTAGGCTCGGTGCAATAAAACCTAATGCATCGACTTTTTAGGCTAGGTGCAATAAAACCAATTGCATCAACATTAGGTTTGGTGCACTAAAACCTCTTACATCGACATTAAGTTTGGTGCCACACAACTTATTGCATCAAAAATAGGCACAATACTATTTTATATTGCATCCGTTTTGCTGAATAAAGATATGCCACACACAAATTCACAAAAATACAAATTCCAATTGCACAAAAACCCAATGATATTAGTAACTTTTGTCATCCATATCGAGTAACATATACATAATACAAGAAAAAAAATTTCATAGTTCAAGAACTAGACAATTAAACTAACAACCCTTTACACACTTCATGAAAGGTTTGTTGTCATTGCAAATTTCTTGATTCCGTTCATCCTTCAAAAAGAGTCTTCCTTCAAAAGAGTCTGAGCAATCTTCTTAAGGTTGAAGGTTTGTCTTCCTGCACAATAGAAATAGTGATTATAATGTGTAGATAGATAGACAATAATTATTTAATTGACCAACTGTTATACAAATGTCTATCTTGCTACTAAATGAATAAACAATAAGCTCACATAGTCATATATCATATAAGAATTGACAACATTGACATAAAGACACATGCAGGGTTGACACACACACACACACACATGCATGCCACTGAGAGTGCAGACGGCCTGGTTTTCATCAGGCAGCATAAAAAACACATACAGCTCATTAGTTAAACCTAGAATTTAGTCTCCTCTAATCCGAGTTTACAATTTTTTTCTATATGCAAATAATGACAAAACTATGTATCTGCACAACAGTAGTGCCCCAGTGCCAAACTAGTGTATCCTAGTAGTTAGAGCAATGCCAAGAAAAAAAATCATCTGCAATAGTGCCAAACTGACCAACTTTAGCTTACTAATATAATCAACAAATTTCTGAGTATTAGTTTGCAGCCGAACCATAGCCTAGCAAAATAACTCTAAGCCAAAAAAATCAACTAGTTCTTTAGGATTTTAATCTACTGGTTCTATAGGATTTGAATCAGTTGTTCAGTTCAACTCACACAAGCAAGAGACTAAAGAAGGCCGGTTCAGTTTGCTGTTCTGCGCTAATCTATATCTGAACACATTTGGCGAAGAACATAGAACTCAAGTTCAGTTAAGAACAATTGATCCCCTGTAATCATTAAAAGATTTCTAGTTCATACCCATCCGGTGACCTGATCATCACATGACATAGTTGGTACAGTAGTGTCCTATGCTACAAAGGAGTCAAAAGATTCAGAGCAATATTCAGGTTTTTGTTGCAGCTGCATATAGGTGCCACATTCAGTGATAAAGATGCAATGAGAAACGAGAATCTGTAGAGTTCCACATAATCTGTTGGCAGCCTATTGATTGCCATGGAAACCCTGTCATCCAACATTTTTTTTAAAGATGACTTGCTTACATTGAACTCTCATAAATCATAGCACTGGAAATGAAATCTACAAAGTGATAAGTGAACTAAGAAACTGCTTACAGGATTGATTAATCAGATCAAGAGGGCAAAAAACCTGAATTAGCAGCCATCCTTCAATAAATCTAGGAAGCACCACCACATCCAAGATGAGCGTATCCAAAATTTAATTTCGAAGATAATAAGAACCTACATAATATAGAACTCTACACTAGTAGATTATTAATAGATTGTTTCCAGTTTTTAACATTCAGAGAAACTTGAGTCAAGAACACGAATAGCACAAAACTTTGGAGAGATCCTTAACCTGGTGGGGTGCTGACGCAGAGGTTGATGGGGGTGTCTTCAGATGTGGCAACGATGCGCAGGGCTAGGGAGACCCGAGGTCGATGTGGTCGTGAAGGACCTCTCCCTGGCCACAGCGAACTGGGATCGGAGCCACGCACGGATGCTGTTTCGTCGGGGCGCGAGCCAGCGTGAATTCGAAATCGCCGACTTTGATGGCCGCGAGTGGATCTGCTGAAGGGAGGATACCACGCCGCTGCGGATCTTGTGGGGAGGGTTCATTTCGGATGGATCTCCAAGGGCTGCTCAGGACCTCGATGTATTCGCTTGGGGGCCGGCGGGGGCAGGGGTCGTCACTCGGCAACACATACTGTGGGGAGGGGAGGCGGCGTTGGAGGATAGCTATGAGCTCGGAAGTCGAGAGATTGGAGCGGACATGCCAAAGAAGATGTGGAAGTTGTAGAAGAGAGGGGGGACAAGATTTAGATAAGATGTGTTTCAATCACAAGGCGGGAGTTTAGGCCACCAAAACTTTTAGCTCTCCACTCAAAAGTCAAAATTACTGCATTCAGATTTTCTTGCTGAAACTTTTTTCAAGCAATTCTAGTAAATCAACAGAAATATATTTGAACTCTTAAAATAATATAATTAAATAATTTGCATAAGAAAAATATAAATAAGTAGTTTTTTTTATTAAATATTTATGTAAAGCGGCAATAAGCTAGTCAAAAACCTAAGTACTTGGAAGCTGTGATTTGAAATGAAGGCCAAACAAAAAAAAAATATGATTGCCACATTCCGATCCTTTTTATGATTTTTTTAGGAAAAATATTTTTTGGGCCCTTTTGGTTCACATGTGAACCCAAAAATTTTATAGGATTGGATTTCCATAGAAAAATTTTCTTGAAGCAAAAAATATTTAAGAGTAGGACTGAACTTCTTGGAATGTTTCTTGGCGAAAAAAATCGCATGCCGGCGACCAAGCACATGGCGGGGGAGGCCGCAATGCCAAGCTACACATGGGGTCCACTTTGCCGCTCACGGGGCCGCCCTAGTCTTTGAGAGAGGGGTAAAGGTGGGTGCCAACATCCCCTAGGGGATGGTGGCACCCACCTTACCCCTCTCAAGACTGGGCGGCCCCGTGGGCGGCAAGAGACCCCCATGTGTAGCTTGGCATTGCGGCCGCGAGGGGTGGGTGGGTGCTTGGTCGCTATGGAGCTGCGCTTTTTTTTGCCAAGAAACATTCCAAGAAGTTCAGTCCTACGAAATATTTTACCTTGCTTTCCTGAAAATTTTTATATGGAAATCCAATCCTATAAAATTGTTTGGGTTCACATGTGAACCAAAGGGGCCCAAAATATTTTTCCTAAAAAATCATAAAAGGATCGGAATGTGGCAATCATATTTTTTATGTTTGGCCTTCATTTCAAATCATAGCTTCCAAGTACCTAGGTTTTTGACTAGCTTATTGCCGTTTCTACATAAATATTTAATAAAAACTACTTATTTATATTTTTCTTATGCAAATTATTTAATTATATTATTTTAAGAGTTCAAATATATTTCTGCTGATTTACTAGAATTGCTTGAAAAAGTTTCAGCAAGAAAATCCGAATGCAGTAATTTTTGACTTTTGAGTGGAGAGCTAAAAGTTTTGGCGCCTAAACTCCCGCCTTTGTGATTGAAACACATCTTATCTAAATCTCGTCCCCTCTCTTCTACAACTTCCACATCTTCTTTGGCATGTCCGCTCCAATCTCGACTTCCGAGCTCGAGCTATCCTCCAACGCCCGCCTCCCCCCCAGTATGTGTTGCCGAAAGTGACGACCCCCGCCCCGCCGGCCCCAAGCGAATACATCGAGGTCCCGAGCAGCCCTTGGAGATCCATCCGAAATGAACCCTCCCCACAAGATCCGCAGCGGCGTGGTATCCTCCCTTCAGCAGATCCACTCGCGGCCATCAAAGTCGGCGATTTCGAATTCACGCTGGTCGCGCCGATGAAACAGCATCCGTGCGCGGCCCGATCCCAGTTCGCTGTGGCCAGGAGAGGTCCTTCACGACCACATCAACCTCGGTCTCCCTAGCCCCGCGCATCGCTGCCACATCTGAAGACACCCCCATCAACCTCTTCAAGGCCAGCACCCCACCAAAAAGTTAAGGATCTCTCCAAAGTTTTGTGCTATTCGTGTTCTTGACTCAAGTTTCTCTGAATGTTAAAAACTGGAAACAATATATTAATAATCTACTAGTGTAGAGTTCCATATTATGTAGGTTCTTATTATCTTCGAAATTAAATTTTGGATACGCTCATCTTGGATGTGGTGGTGCTTCCTAGATTTATTGAAGGATGGCTGCTAATTCAGGTTTTTTTGCCCTCTTGATCTGATTAATCAATCCTGTAAGCAGTTTCTTAGATCACTTGTCACTTTGTAAATTTCATTTCCAGTGCTATGATTTGTGAGAGTTCAATGTAAGCAAGTCATCTTTAAAAAATGTTGGATGACAGGGTTTCCATGGCAATCAATAGGCTGCCAACAGATTATGTGGAACTCTACAGATTCTCGTTTCTCATTGCATCTTTATCACTGAATGTGGCACCTATATGCAGCTGCAACAAAACCTGAATATTGCTCTGAATCTTTTGACTCCTTTGTAGCATAGGACACTACTGTAAATTTAACTATGTCATGTGATGATCAGGTCACCGGATGGGTATGAACTAGAAATCTTTTAATGATTACAGGGGATCAATTGTTCTTAACTGAACTTGAGTTCTATGTTCTTCACCAAATGTGTTCAGATATAGATTAGCGCAGAACAGCAAACTGAACCAGCCTTCTTTAGTCTCTTGCTTGTGTGAGTTGAACTGAACAACTGATTCAAATCCTACAGAACCAGTAGATTAAAAATCCTAAAGAACTAGTTGATTTTTTGGCTTAGAGTTATTTTGCCAGGCTATGGTTCACTGCAAACTAATACTCAGAAATTTGTTGATTATATTAGTAAGCTAAAGTTGGTCAGTTTGGCACTATTGCATGATTTTTTTCTTGGCATTGCTCTAACTACTAGGATACACTAGTTTGGCACTGGGGCACTACTGTTGTGCAGATACATAGTTTTGTCATTATTTGCATATAGAAAAACTTGTAAGCTCGGATTAGAGGAGACTAAATTCTAGGTTTAACTAATGAGTTGTATGTGTTTTTTATGCTGCCTGATGAAAACCAGTCCGTCTGCACTCTCAAGACATGCATGCATGTGTGTGTGTGTGTCAACCCTGCATGTGTCTTTATGTCAATGTTGTCAATTCTTATATGATATATGACTATGTGAGCTTATTGTTTATTCATTTAGTAGCAAGATAGACATTTGTATAACAGTTGGTCAATTAAATAATTATTGTCTATCTATCTACACATTATAATCACTATTTCTATTGTGCAGGAAGACAAACCTTCAACCTTAAGAAGATTGCTCGAACTCTTTTGAAGGAAGACTCTTTGAAGGATGAACGGAATCAAGAAACTTGCAATGACAACAAACCTTTCATGAAGTGTGTAAAGGGTTGTTAGTTTAATTGTCTAGTTCTTGAACTATGAAATTTTTTTTCTTGTATTATGTATATGTTACTCGATATGGATGACAAAAGTTACTAATATCATTGGGTTTTTGTGCAATTGGAATTTGTATTTTTGTGAATTTATGTGTGGCATATCTTTATTCAGCAAAACGGATGCAATATAAAATAGTATTGTGCCTATTTTTGATGCAATAAGTTGTGTGGCACCAAACTTAATGTCGATGTAAGAGGTTTTAGTGCACCAAACCTAATGTTGATGCAATTGGTTTTATTGCACCTAGCCTAAAGTTGATGCATTAGGTTTTATTGCACCGAGCCTAATGTCAATGGAATATGTTTTATTGCATCAAGTCTAATGTCAATGCAATAGGTTTTATTGCACCGAGCTTAATATTGATGCAATATGTTCTATTGCACCGAGCCTAATGTTGATGCAATTATGACCTCTTACATCGGTCACATAAAATTGATGCCATAAAGCTAATGC
>JADLZL010005749.1:0-69163 GCA_015844335.1 Chrysopogon serrulatus | reverse complement strand
CGACCGCGGGACGCGGGTGGCGTTCCTGAGCTTCTCCCTCAAGCGCACGTCGCACCACACACCGGGCCACCGGGGTGCCCGGCGAGGTCATCACTCGGGCCTGGCGCGCCGCCCTGGAGCGCCAGGTGACGGGCCGCGCCCATGCTGGCGACGGCGAGGCCGAGATCCATGGAGGCGCCCTCCAGCGCGCGCTGCGCTCGCCTGCACCGAAGGCCCCTGGTGACGGCGCCTGTTTTGCACGTCAGGCGTCCACAGCCTTGAGCGAGCACCCCGAGGTGCAGCTCGTCGGTAAAAGGAGAAGTGGCGCTTAAAGGATCTGGGACGGACGGTGCCGGTGATGCTCTGCTCGTCGGCACCTCCGTTCAGGCCCTCGCGAGGATCAAGTGGGGCCCGCGATCTGTCAGCGAGGACAAGTGGGGCTTCGATGACTCCGACGATCTCGAACACCGACTGAGGCGGAAACGCCAGCGTCGGCGAAGTGGCGAACCCGTGCAGACGACCACCGGAGGCAGCAGTCACAGCGGCAGCGGCGTACCCTCGAAGACTACTTGCGGCAGCCATGCGAGGCGAGCCTCATTCGTGGGGTACCCATCGACGGCGGCAGCAACGGCACCGCGACTATCCTGGACAAGGTCACACGGACGCGGGACGGCGCGCGCCCCGATGGCAGCTACTTGGCCGACGTCCTCGCTCAATTATTGTTCAGTTCGAACATACTGCTCCTTGGAGGCCCAAGGCCCATGCCAACACTTGCTTCCGTGCTACAGCCCAAGGTCCAATCCAACCAGTCTATGATGTCTCCTTGGGCAAAATCTCACTGTATTATGTTTGACCCATAAAAAACCATTAATTTGTTAGTGAAAAAATTCATTTTCAGACCGAACGTTAGTTCGAGTGTTGAGCTCCGGTGGTGGAGCCAACCGATCCTGTGTTCGAGTTCAGCTCAACTCAGGATTTCCCACCGAGAATAGTATATTCCCAAAATAAATTTCAAGTGTCTCTCACGCGTGGAACCACAGAGGGAATGCGACGCGCCCGTCGTCTACAGATCCATGGTGGACCTATCTAGGCTGAGTGTAGTTGTAGGTTTGCTTGTGCACGTGTGGTGTGAGTGTGGTGTGCGTGTGTAGGGTTGGTGTGAGTTGTACATGAGCAGATACTACAGTTGTACCTAGATGAGAGGCTTCAAAAAAAAATTGTTTTCATTTTGCAAGCGCTTTTGCTATTTTTTTATCTCAAAAATACCCATGCAGTTCACAGTAAAAAAAATCAAATAGCTAGCTTGAACAGTCAATCCATATGTTCCCAGCTGTCAATGTCATCAACACGCCATGGCAAAAACTGTTTTGTTGATATCTTGCAATAGTTGAGATATTGTTAAGGTTCTAGGCTCAGTGTTCGTCTTTACCTTAGGACATTCGGACAGCACGCTGACACACATTGTTGCAACTTAGAAATTCTATCCAAGAAAAGAGCTCTGCAATCCATAATCACCACACACGCAAGCTTGCCAACAGAAACCGAACTAAAACACAAATAAAGCCACCAAATCCTCAATGCTTGTTCACTGAAACAGAGCGGTAGAGTCAAATTTTTTTTCACAAAAGGCAATGCATAACCAATCACTTTCTCAAGAGGACAGAGGCCCCGCCAAGCATGTAGACAATAGCTTCAGTTACTCGACAGAATACTGAACATTTGACTACAAACAAGTTCCGCCGTTGCAATACAATCCGTTCAGAATGCGATGCACAGATAGAAAAGTTCTACTATGTAAAATGCTTAATGGATCGACCTATAGACCTCATCAGATCAGATGGTGATACTTCAAGCTGGGGTATCCCATTCTGCAAACAAATTTCATAGTAGTCTGATTGTGCAAGCACATTGTAACAGGAGCATGTGCAGTACATTACAAGACAACACGCTACTTAACTAACAAATCGGAGTCGAGGCAAGCAGACAAGATAGAGCAATATGTCTCTCAGCTGGAATTAAAAAAAATACTGTAGCAATTGTACTACATTTTTACAACGTATTTACTGAACATGTTTATCGGGATAACCAGTTCCCCATAAACATATTCAGGAGGCATATGGTAAATACACAACTTATTTACTGAACTTGCAATTGTAAATACACAACCCTGTGCAATCACAGCATCAATTTTGCAATAACCAATTTCGTAGTGTATGATTCTGTAAACACACTGTAACATAAGCATGCGCAATACACATAACAACAAGCCAACAATGTTACTTAATAACTAACAAATTGGAGCGAGGCAAGCATGCAAGGTATGACCAGTTAAAGTAAGAAGCAGCACTCTCACCATCTCTCACCATCTGAAGATGCTGACGGAGAAGCAGGATTGTAGCGGGGAGGCGATAGCTCCCAGGCGTCGATGAGGGGGCGCGAGGTCCGGAGCATGGGTTTCCCACTCGTGATGGTGTTCCACCAACCAATCCTCGCAGGAGATGACCCGCCGAGCACGCACATCCAAGCCAAAGATCTTGCAACCCTGGATGAAGTACACGATACCGTGGTCGATGGGGTTGACGAAGGCGAGGTGTGGCACCTCCCTGTGCGGCAGGCCGGCGACAACGTAGGTGTGGTGGGCCCAGACCTCCAAAAAGGGCGCCACATACTCCAACCTCCATGGCTCAGCCGCCTCCGGCTCCGGTCGACGAGGGTCCAAATCGAGACGACTGGGTTCGCGGGCGAGGGTGCGGCGGCGTAGGATAGCTCTCACACCTCGACGTAGCGGAGCTGCCCTTCGCTGACCGCCACGCGGCAGCGCTGGTCGACGAGGACGCGGTTGGCGAGGCCCTCCCGCATCTCGCGGTCGGCGGGCAGCGGCACGAAGCGCATAGTCGGGCAAGCCAGGAAGGGGTCGCAGAATAAGACCCCCTGGGCGAGCACGGGCCACCATAGGTGCCCATCGTGGGCGATCACGCCAGCCTCAAAGTAGGGGTCGAGCATGCGGCCCGTGACCGTGAGAGAGATGTGCCGCTTGACCAGCTTCACGAACCACTTGAGCGTGGTGGTGGAGTAGCATAGAAGGCTGTCGCCGCGGAGGGCGAGGGCAAGCAGCAGGGATGTAGCTGCGCGAGGAGGAAGTTCCCATCAATGTGCTTGTTCCCGATGATGGCAATGTTGCGGTACAGGTGTATCATGATGCGGAGCGAGGCTGACGGGACCGCGGGCAGCCTGAATTTGGTGCGGGCGTGGTGGTCACACAAGAAGAGGTTCGGGGCGCCGAGGTTGTTTCTGCCGGGTTGACGACCTGGATGATGAGGAGGCCGGAGCGGTCGGCGGCGAGGATGTAGGCAGACGTCTACTGCTGGTGGTCGGTGATAGTAGCGGACGCAACATTATAATATTGGATGTACAAACTATTTTTTTTTTTTATTTTGTTCATAATCATATCTATAAACAAAAATTTAACATCTACTAAATAACACTCATTCACATATATAAACTCTAAAATTAGTCTTATAGAGGTGTTTATAAGGTGAAATTTGTATGTGTACGCACATATGAGTGAGTGTGCGTGTGTTGTCACCGTTTATGTCTGTATTGTATAATTCGCAAAAAAATTTGGCACTAAATATGTGATGTTATTTTCATAACTCACTTGGTAACTTGAGACATATGAAATGAATACCAGATCTACATATGTATTTATAGTGACAACTTTCGATACTTTTTCATATTTCTTCCTTATGTTTATTTATTCCTTAATTTTTTCTCATTATATAAAATATCTAGATCTAGAGTATTCCATATAGAATCTTATTTATATTTATCTATTCTCTAATATTCTCATGCAAAATATTATATTATATTACTTGAAGTAGGATATTATATCCTATATATATAATTGACGTTTGTCCTGAAAATTTCACAAGTAGAAGTTTCTTATTGTATAAGATACTAAAAAGGCAAATAGGTCAACCCCTAACATTATTCTACTATAAAAATATTTTTGTCCTCTAATAAATATTATTTTTTCTACTATACAAGTTATTTCTAATCTAAAAAATATTCTTCTACAAAGGAGTAAGTAAAAATTATTCTACCTATAAAAACAACTATTTGCTCTTTTAACTAGTGTCAAGTAAAAGTGAAAATATTCTTAGTTTATTAATTATATATTGTTAATTGTATAATACTTTTTTTAAATGCATATTTGTTTTTATGGTCAGCCTATTTCTATTTTTATCTGGTCATGTCAAGCTTTCTTTTACTTTAGCCTTATATTGACATTTTTCCTTTCAACTTGTATGCCATTTTTTTTACGAAAAGACTGTAGGGGAAACCGCCACAGTTAATAACTCAGTCTGAAATTCGCTTCAACTAAGATTCGAACTTAGAACCGAAGAGATGCCACTGGAGTGACTAGACCAACTGATCTAATACCCTTTGGCAACTTATATGCCATTGTTTTTGGTTAAAGCTTTTCTATGGATTTAACGCCTCTATGCGTCTCTACTTTCTTTGTGTCTTGCTAATGATAAATACTAACTTAACCAAATTTATTACGGTTTAGAAAATATGACTATTCTAACATACTAAAATATTTTATAACCTAACCTTTAACTTAGTACAACATAAAAGTTCTTAGAAAGTAAATTATAAAACAAAAGAGAGTGCTAGGAAGGCTTAAGTGGTGGGTGACGAAGCCAACGACCGGGGCGGTGGGGGCGCCGCGATGGCGCAACATCAGGTACGAGGGCCGTGGAGGCCTGGAGGGTTCTCGCTGTCGAGGATGAAGTCCGTGCCCCGAGGAATCGCCTTGCGCCTAGCCTTGTCCTTGTAGGAGAAGACGACGGCCTTGGAGAAGAGAGCCACCCACCCACGGCGCCGCGGGCGGCCGAGGTCCGCGTCTGGCGAAGCGCGCGACGACGACTTCTGCCGCGTCGGGGCGGCCGGTATGGCTGGCGCGACCTCGTCGGTGGCTGACATGGCGGGCGCGACCTCGTCGGACGCCGACATGGCGGGCTCGTGGCGCCG
Organism: Chrysopogon serrulatus; assembly: GCA_015844335.1. Classification (NCBI taxonomy): domain Eukaryota; kingdom Viridiplantae; phylum Streptophyta; class Magnoliopsida; order Poales; family Poaceae; genus Chrysopogon; species Chrysopogon serrulatus. The sequence goes on along the minus strand of JADLZL010005749.1, from coordinate 64,147 downwards.
TGCCTGGGAGAGGCGAGGGTGGCGAGGTGGTTTGGGGGGGGGGGGGGGGGGTAGGTGGGGGCGGCTTCGATTTGAATTGATCGGGACTCCCTCCGTTTCGGATTTAGATGACGTTTTGGACAAGGTTTGGGTCGGGACATTGAGAACATAAATCATGAATAACTTTTAGATCGTTGGATTTGAAAATGTAAAAACTATATGAATAGATTTATCTTCAAAAATACTTTTATAAAAGTATAAATATATCACTTTATAATGAATATTTTTATAAAAATATAAAGTCAAAGTTATACTTTAGAATGAGTCATTTTCCAAAACGTCAAGTAAATACGATATGGAGGGAGTATGCGCGTGGAACACAGCGGTGGCCGGGATTTTTTATAGGCAGGAGGAGACGTGGGTCCACGTGACGTCATCAAGAGGTCAGGGGCCACGGCGTGCAGCGCATCCTATTTGGCGCTCGCCATTGTCGTCGGGGCGCAGTGCCGGCCCTAGGGGGGTGGCAGGGTCCCCTGCGGTGAGGGCCCAAACACATATAAATGGATTTTTTTTTATTCAGGATAATTATATTAGGTCCAAATATATTGTATTTTACGTCATTATTTCTTAGAATTATTAAAGATGAATACATGATAAATTAGCGTTGTACAAATTATAAAATTTTATTGGTTTAGGCGCTCGCCATTGTCGTCGTGAGGCGGTGCCTGTTGCGGCTATTTAAACCTCTCCCCAGAGGACGGACCTCTTCCAGAAACGAGCAGTCACCGAGAGCAAGAGATGGACATGGAAATGGAAGAAGTGGAGGCCACATGGAATGGAATGGTGATGGTGATTGGTGGTGGTGACCAAGCACTGCCACTGCGTCCACTAGCAGCTCCTCAGGGTGCTCGCTCGGGGCCGTGGACGGACGCCGACGTGCAGAACAGGCGCTGCCACCAGGGGCCCGGCGCGGAGGCGGCGCAGCGCGCGCTCGAGGTCGCCTCGATGGAGCTCGGCCTCGCCGTCGCCAGCATGGGGGTGGCCCGCCACCTGGCGCGCTGGGGTGGCGCACGATGCCCGACAGCCCGAGCGAGCCGCTAGACTCCGTGGACGACCTCGCCGGGGACCCCCGGCGTGTGGGGCGCGCTGGAGAAGCTCCGGAACGCTTCCGGGCTCGCCACCGGCGCGCGGGCACGACGGCGTGGAGTGCGCCCGCGGCCACCTGCACTGCGCTGCCCCTGCCTTTTCGAGCAGTTCAGTGGCGCCGTGGCGCTCGCCGAAGCGTTGCTTAAGGCGATGGACCTCGCCGCGGAGACCGCCGACGCACGCGAGGCGGCGTTCGGCTTCATCAGGGGCGTCAAGTGAGCTAGGCCTCCGGTATCCCAAATTTGCAGGACTCGGTCGTTCAATATGTCACCGAACGCCTGCGTAGGCGTTTTTGTTCCAAGTATTGATGAGAAAACGTGATCGTTTTGTTGCAATTTTTTGATTCTTGGGATGCCGAATGGTCGATTGGGGGGGGGGGTGGTGTGTGGTGTTGTTCTTTCGTTGTTGCCCTGATTTGAGTTCAATTCTACTGTTGGGATGCACAATGGCTTGCGATTTTCAGGTGATCCAGGGTCAATGTTATCTGCCACGGCGGCTGTGTATGCAGAACACCACTAGTTGCAGGAATGTTATATGTCATGTCCCATTCGTGCGTATGTGGGTTCTTCCGTTGATGTGATTTGAGTTTAATCAGTTCTACCGTTCCATTGCAATGCACAATGGCATGAAATCCTCAGGTGATCTAGGTGAATGTTATCTAATCTGTCTAGGAGTTGTTGTTGCAGCGGCCTCCTGAATCCTGCCTCATCGAGTAACTCGAGGATCTGAACGGTGCTCGATCGTTGACGCCGCGAGCGGCCACCAGGAGTTCAGGACTCCAGGAGGAATGCACGGGAGAGTTTCCTGTTTCCCCCTTCCCAGTATACGCTGCGGCCACACCGGCAACCGTCCGCACTAACGTCCCGGCGTCCGGCATACGCTGTCGCACCGGGAGAGCTAAGCAGGAATGGAGTGGAGGAGGCTGACATGGCACAGATCCGTCAGATAACTAACTAGTTTCATTCCTGCAACTAGTGGTGTTCTGCATCTACAGCCACCGTGTCAGATACTAGCATTCACCAAAATCAACTGAACAATTACATACACGCCATTGTGCATCGCGGCAGTAGAGCTAAACTCAAATCAGATCAACGAAAGAACCGACATACGCACGCAAGGGGAACCTGATCGATGGAGCATTCATCATTCCATTCCATTCAAAGAATTACCAAATCGCAACAAAGCAGTCAGTCACGTTCAAGTCATCGTTCCAAGAATTACTAAACTCAAGCAAGCGATCCGGTGACGAATCGAACGAACGAACGACCGAGTCCTGCTTCCTGCAAAATTCGGGAGACCGGAGACGGGCTCACTTGACGCCGCCGAAGAAGCCGAACGCCGCCTCGCGCGCGTCATCGGTCTCCGTGGCGAGGTCCATCGCCTTGAGCAGCGCTTCGGCGAGCTCGATGGCGCCGCTGAACTGCTCGGAAAGGCAGGGGCTCTGCTTCCACGGGGCGCTGTTGCTGACGTCGCCGCCGCCTCCGCCGCTGAAGCCGCCGCCGCCGTCGTTGGCCTCGTCCAGGAACCCCAGGAGCTCGGCGGCGCGCAGGTGGCCGCGGGCGCGCTCGACGCCGTCGTGCACGCGGGTGGCGAGCGCCGCGGCGTTCCCGAGCTTCTCCAGCGCGCACCACACGGCGGGGTCCCCGGCGAGGTCGTCCACGGAGCCGAGCGGCGCGCTCGGGCATGGCGCGCCGCCGCGGAGCGCCAGGTGGCGGGCGGCGCCCCATGCTGGCGACGGCGAGGCCGAGCTGCATCGACGCGCCCTCGAGCGCGCGCTGCGCCGCCTCCGCGGAGGGGCCCCTGTGGTGGCGGCGCCTGCTCTGCACGTCGGCGTCCACGGCCTCCAGCACCCCGAGGAGCTGCTCGTGGGCGCTGTGGCAGTGCTTGGCCGCCATCACCACCCGCCGCTGGAACAGGGCCGTCCAGGTGGACTCCACTTCCTCCATTTCCATCTCCATCTCTTGCTTGCTCTCGGTGGTGCTCCGTGCTGGTTTCTGGAAGAAGGTCCGTCCCGGCTCTCGGGGGCAGCGGTTTAAATAGCCGCAACGCGCACCGCCTCACGCCAGCAATGGCGAGCCCACCGCCTCGTTGGGTTCCACACCTGATAATCTATATGGACGTCGATGACAAGTGGGGCCAAAACTGTGGGTCCCACGTTTCCGTGGCAGGGGTAGCTAAAACCGTGGGTCCCGCATGCCGGTGGTGTCGTTCCCATTCCACCTGGCATATATACGCCGCCGCCGCCCCGCCGCCTTCTCTTGTCTGTCCATTGCATACACACGCACGCGCTCAATGGCAACGGAGGAGCGGCGGTTAATGGATCTGGCACGGACGGTGCCGGCGACCCTCCTGCTCGTCGGCACCTCCTCGGGGAAGGCCGTCGCGAGCATCAAGTGCGCCCGCGAGCTGTTCGCCGGGAAGAAGTGGGGCTTCAATGACTCCGACGACCCCGAGACTCCGCCCCCGAACACCGACCGAGGCGGGAACGGCAGCGAACCCGTGGAGACGACCACCGGAGGCGGCGATCACATCGGCAGCCTGGCGAGCCTCCTACGGGGGGTCCCCGTGGACAGCGGCGGCTACGGGGCCGACGTCCTCGCCTGCGCGATGGCCCCGGAGATGGCCACCTCCCCGTCGCCTACCGTGAGATCACGCGCCTCGTCTCGCTCCACGCCGAGGCCGGCCACGTCTTCGTCAACTGCGCCGCGGGCCTCGGCCTCCAGCCCGACGACGACGACGACGAAGACAACGGCGGCGCGCGAATCGGCCTCCGTCCCCACGGCGCCGCGCCGTGGAAGCGGTGGATGGAGCTCCGGGAGGCGGCCGTCTGCCACGCCCACGACGCGCTGCTGGCGCTGAGCTCCGCGGCGGCGGCGGTTACGGCGGCCGAGGACTTCCTCCGGTGGCGATCAGACGAGTCCCCGCGCGGGGAAGGGTGGCGGTCGGCGGCGCGGCAGCTCGTGAGAGACGCCAGGCGCAGCCTCGGCGAGGCCAAGGACGCGGCGAGGCTGATGCGCGACGCCGTGCTATGCGAGTTCTTCGCCACCTGGATGATTCTGACGCGCGCTTGACTGAAGGCGCATGGCTAATGGCGGCGCCCCTGGTTCTTTTTGCATCTGATGACTCCAGTTCTTGTGCTACAATTCAATTTCATTCGATATTTGTGTGTACATATGGATATGCGGTTCTTTGCTTTCAATTTCATTCGATTTTTGCGTGTGCATTGGAATATGTGGTTCTTTGCATTCAATTTCGTTCGATTTTTGTGTGTGCATATGAATATGTGTTTCTTTGCGTACAAATGGAAACGGCCTGATCCCTATGTCGATAAGTATCAACAAAGAGTGCCTGAACTGAAGACATGCATGATCCATCATCAAATTCTAAACATCAGGAATTCTAGCTTGTTAGCTTTGTTTGGAAATTGCCACAGTTTTTTTTCCCCCCAGAGGCTTAGAGCAAGTCTTTATACTGTTCTGTACTAAATCCTACTGCAACAAAATGTCCTACTGGAGGTAATCCTTTTCTTTTTTTTTAAAAAAAAAAAATGCAACCTGATGTCCACCGACATTCTGTTGACTCTGATGGTTGACATCCTCCTTGTCAAAAGCAGTCGTGTCAGCCACAAACTCGTCTGTAGTCAACCCTTTCAGTACCGAACCTCTGCACTTGCTCGCCTGAGTCGCCAATATATAAATAAACTACAAACCACAAGCATTTCATCTCCATTCAGGCAAATTTAATCCCAATTCCTGCTTCGACCTTCTGTTCCTGCGCCATCTTTCCCTTCTCTTCCTCCTGCCCTGCACCATCTCGCTCGATCGCTAGCTGCTGGAGATGGAGCCAGCAGAGAGGTCCAAGAAGAGGGTGCACGTGCATCCATGGATCAATGCCGGCGTGCACTTCTTGCTCTGCTTCGCAGTTGGCGCTCTCGTCGCACTCGCGCCGCTGGCCGCCACCGGCGCCTCATCGGCCGCCACCATCCGTTCCTCGTTTCTCGGTCCGTTCGGCGACGCTCACCGACAGCGACGGAGCGTGAAGTAAATTGGAGGGGGGGCCAACTCAGCAGCTGGCCTCCTGGCCGCAGCACGCCAGCACGTGGAGACGCGAGCAGCCTGTCAATTCCGTCGTGCGGTGGTGGTGGTCAGCCACATGGTCGCTGCCCTCCGTGCCTGCAAGGTTGTTTTCTGGGCCGGTTTGAACTTCAGGCTGAAGGCAGGCCTTGCTAATTTATTGGGCCCTATGAATTTCTACTGGACCAAGGGGGGGCCGGAGCCCAGCTTCGCCTCCACTAGGCTCCGTCCGTGCTCACCGAGCTGTGGCCGCGCCGCCGCCGCTGCCTGCGGCCCCCGATCTTGGCCTCCTCCTGATCGTCACGGTCACGCGGCCCGACGGCGGCATGGCGCAGGACGCGTCGGTGGCCAGGCTCGCGCACACGCTGCGGCACGTTGCGCCGCCGCTGCTGTGGATCGTGGTCGGCGCCAAGAACAGGACCGCGACGGCGAGGACGGTCCAGCTGCTGCGCGGCACCGGACTCATGTTCCGGCACCTCACCTACGATGCCACGAACTTCACCGGCGCTGACGCCGGCGATGAGGCGGACCACCAGAGGAACGTGGCGCTCAGCCACATCGAGCGCCATCGGCTCAACGGGGTCGTCCATTTCGCCGGCGCTTCCGGCGTCTATGACCTCCGCTTCTTTCAAATGCTCAGGCAAACTCGGTATGTCCTATCACGCCTCTGTTGCAGTTTTCGGAAAGAATTGAGTAGTTTAAAGTACTAGCCATACAATTTTGCAGAATGCACCAAAATGACACTGGTTGTTTGAATTCTTGATCCAGAGGTATTTCAGCTTGGCCAGTAGCAACTATCTCACCAGCGGACCAGAAGGTAACACTAGAAGGGCCAGCGTGCAACTCATCAGAAATCACAGGCTGGTACTCAAAGGATTCAAGCACTAATGGAACACAAAAGATCTCCAATTCAATCAGTGCAGCAGATACCATCGCAAACAAGAACTCCAGCTCTGACCATCCCATAATAAACTTCTCTGGAATTAGTTTCAGGAGCTCACTGCTTTGGAATTCAGAAAGATCACTCATCAGGAGCAACTCATCAGCAGAAGCAACACAGGTTTGTCATTTCAACCCCACAATATGATAGGATTACACCGGTTGTCACACAAAGTCAACATGTACCAAGAACAATTGACCTGATTATGGTTTTGATGATTTCAGGATTTCATCCAGTTTGTACGAGAAACAGTGATCCTAGATGGAAACAAGCTTAAGGGCGTCCCCTCTGAATGCTTCGAGTCCCAGATAATGTTGTGGCACATGGACATGCCAACATTTACTATAAAAACCGAAGAAGAAAAGGAGATTGAACAGCAGCAGAATCTAATGAAGAGCGATGAAGATCCCACGACATGAGACTTAGTTCTGGAAGAAACATGTTGTGATGTAACCTCCATCATGTATATCAGTTACTTTATAGAAGCAGGCACAGTTGATACTACTATTAAGTACTGAATTAACTACTTCACAGAAGATCCAATATTCTTTATCCAGAAATTTTCATAACACCAGGATTGTTGTCTATCTTCTAATGCTAAATCTGGAGGTACAAAATTTTCCTTCTAGTGGAGAACACATTCTTCATTCTCCAATCAAAAGGCTGAACCACCTCCTTTTGTTTTCCCTGACAACACATCCTTCGCCTCGTTAATCTTCGAAGCAAGGTAATGACTTCCACCTGCATCTGGATGGTTGGCAACCATGACCCTTTTGTGTGCCTCTTTTACCTTCTCTGCATTGGCAGTTTCCCTGGAAACATCGACGAAAACAGAAGGTGGCTTAATGGAGGCAGAGCATATCACTAAATTATAAGCTAACATTAAAAAATTTCGAATCACAAGGCAGTGACACTCCTAAAAACCCAAGAATGACTGATCAGACTAGTACAGATGCAATTTTGAAGATTTAATGTAGTGTATGTTGGTACAAAGGACAGCTAATTAAACATCTGAAATATTTCATACACATTTGACAAAAAGGCATAGCATTTATTTTTGGAAAAAAGTAAAAAATGGACAAGAAACCTATTGTGAGGAGAGATTGATTTGCCAGGGAATATTGAGTCAGAGCTACATTTAATTATTTTAGGAATGGGAACTTATGGAATAACAACAATGAGTTACTCTAAAGCTATGTATTCCCAACACTGCACACTTGTTTGCATTACAACTGATGACAAGAGGGGCAGGACTACTATAGACAATTACCTGGTATGACACAAATGTCCCATCTTTGGATCTGTGTTATCTGGTCTCTAAAGTGTGATAAACCGGTGATAGAAGGACAGGTCTACTATTTGATACTCAGACAATTACCTGGTACAGCATGAATACCCAATCTTGGATCTATTTTATCTCTAAAATGAGGGGTGGCAGTTGAGGTCATACAGGGGAGTTATATATTCCATCCCATTGTACCTGTGGGATCATAAGATTTATGTGATTTGGTCTCTAAAATGTGGGGGGCATTGTACCTTGGATAGATTCTCATCCACATACCACTGAGGTGCTACCTATCCTGCTCACTCTGCAAGTTTTTTCCATCACTTTAATCCTGCTCCTCTACTCCCTCCATTCCAAATTATAAGATGTTTTAGCTTGATACATAGCTGAAGTAATGTATCTAGGAAAAACCAAAACGCCTTAAAATTTGAAACGGAGGGAGAAGTTATTAATGCTGCAGTGGCTGATCAAGCCCTCTACTCCATTACATATCCTAAGTGGCTGAATCTAGCATCTCAATTAATAGCCTTTAAATGATAGCTGTTGCATTTGTTTTAATAAAGTGCTGTTATAGGAGTGAAATTCCCTTTGCCTTTTTTGTAACTTGTCTAGTTGAAAATTACTGAAGCAAACCAAACCAACCGAAACAGATTTTTTATGTGTGCAATGGTAACTTGCAGCTAAAGATTCCGTGTAATGTGGTTTAGAGTGTATCAAGAATCCTTTTATATTCATGCATTTATAATATATGCTGTCTTAGACTTACATTGAAATACTTATGTCAAATGACCTATCACGTGCACTTTACCTAGGATTTGGGCAAAAAGTCAGAGATAGCAGATAGCAAGATGCCAGACAGGTTCCAGGAAAGATCCTTGTATTTATTTTCCTTATACACATCCCTTGCTAGTTCTAAACCCCAAACAATTAGCTGCAGCCAGCTTCACATAATTCAAAAGGAACTATATAGTTGAGTATTCATAGGCAAGGTATCAATTACGGAAGTTTTATGTAGACAGAAACATAAACAATGTACCTGACACCAAGGATTAATGCAGCTTCCCTTCGGTTCATCGTAGGTTGAAAGCCACCTTCGTAGAATTTGCGCATCCTTGGAACAATAGGCCTTGCCTTATAAGCTTGCCAAGCTTGGATGCCATATCTACCAGCAAGAGCAGTTGCCGCAACTGCAAGTCCTGCTATAAGTGGTGTAGCCTGCAGAAATTAATAAATAAATAGCATATCTACAACAGACTTATTACATATCCTCCAAAAATCAGTAGAAAGATAAGCATGCCTTTAGCCTGTATGCAATTGAAATTCTTATAGTTTTATATGCTTGATCCCATTAGTAGTAAAACTGTCCAGCAAACAGCAAATTGGGGTTACCAAACACTTAAGTCCAAATAAAAAGCATGTGCAAACTACTTTTTCCCCTCTTCAATTCTATTCTTACTGGGTCAAGATAAACAAACCTTCATCCAATATGGTGTTATGTTGACGATCAATGTGATGGTCTATGGCACTTAGCCTTACACACTATGTACTTACTATATACAAATGACACACCGAGATTTTACGAATTCGAAAATAATCAAAAGTAAACAAATCTGCAGAGCATCCAAAAATGAGCACAAATGGTGTGAAAATCACACAAACTTTCGGGTGCAGTTCCAATTCTTTATTAAACAAAGTTGCCCTACCATATTTCAAACACTATTTCAACCCATTATACTAAAAAAAAAAAAGTTGGAAATTTCGAGTCTAATAGACCAAGAAAACCCAGAGATGCCTTATTCCTTACTCCTCCCAAGTATGGAACATTATTCCAGCATAATTTCACTAAATCATAACGTATGCAGCCACAAACGACCCTATACGGAGAGAATTAGAGTAAAGCGTCATGCTGGAGTTCACTAGCGACACAACTGCCATACAGCATCACCGTGCTTCCAAGAAAGATTTAGAGGTCTCAACTCAAGAACCGGCCGGCGGGAAAGGCCCCGTACTCCCCCGCCGTTAGTCGCGTAACCCATTGGCTATACGGGGAGGAACATGCGGGGGGTAAGGTCCTCAGCAGATGAGGCAAGGAACAAAAGAGACAGACGAGGGAAAAAGAAGGGCGCTAGTAGCATACGGGAGAGGAAGAGTGTGAATAGTACAGCGTACCATCTCAACCACCGACTAATCCGGCGAAGTGGATTGAAATGCAACGAACTAGTGTTGACCGTAGAGGCGCAGGCGCTGGACTAGGGTTCCGGTGATCGCCGGGACAAAGAAAGCGGCGTGACGGCGAGGGAGCCAGGGAGGAGGGGGTCAGGGCCTGTTCGAAGGACCTGGAAGGTTGGAGACTGGAGAGAAGAACCCTACTTGGGCTGGGCCTCCTGCCAAAATGTCATGGGCCCATTAGACAGCTGCACGACCCGCCGGCAAGTTCGCTAGAACAAAACGCCGCTTTCCTTAGAAGAAGACGCATTCCCTCAGAGGCCGCTTCCCAAGTTCCCCATCTCGTCGATCGTCGTCGTCCTCTCTTAACAACGAAGGAAGAAGACGACGCGATCGTCCGTCGTCATCTCCAACCTCCCCACGCGCTTCCTCCTCCGCCCTATTTTAGGCTGCTCCGCCACGCCACCGGCCACCGCCATCCCACATCGCCAAGTCCCCTTTCTCCTTCCCTCCCTCTCCTCGCGTTAGGTAGCTTGCTTCCGACCCCCCGCATCCCCCTCCGGCTCTCGCCATGGGCGCCGCCGCCAACAACAACCACGAGGAGGAGTCGAGCCCCCTCATCCCAGTCCCAGCTGCGGCCGCCGCCCCCGAGGACGAGAAGGCCCCCGCAGGCTCCGGCGCCGGAGGCCGCCAAGTGCTATGCCGACGGGGTCCCCGTCGTCATGGGCGAGCCCGTGTCGGCCCACGCCTTCGGCGGCCTCCCGCGGGAGAGCTGGAACTCCGGGATCCTCTCCTGCCTCGGCCGCAACGACGAGTTCTGCAGCAGCGACGTCGAAGTGTGTACGTGCCCCCTCCCCCTTGTCCTCGGAATCGGTTACTCTCTGTTCTAGCCGTGCGTAATCTTTGAGGGATGTGCGTGGTTTCGCGTTTGGGGATCTCCGGGAGGAATAGGTGGTTGTCTTACCACGAATTCGAGCTCGATTTGGTCGGAAATGGCTAGATTGTTCTGGAATTTTTTTCGGTAGTTTTCGCAATGAGAGGCTTAGTTGGTGTGCAACTGACAATTGTTAGAACCTCTGATCTGCTTGTCTGAATATTTTGTCCGATCTCATAGCTGAATTGAAGTTAGGATGCTGCGTTTAATCGAGTTGGGTTGCTGTGAATTTCTGTCAATTTGAAGTGTCTCGCTTATTAATGTGATAATGTCAAGTATGAAATCATGGCACAACAAGGCTTGACAGTATGAATTTGTGTATATATAAAGTTTCATGATAATAGTCAGATCTGAAGCCTTTTCTTGTTGGAATTATCCTTTCTAGCTGGAAAATTGTGTCCTGTAAAGGTGCTATGACTACTAGACTCTATATGATTCATTTTGGCATTCCCTCTTGTACAATCTTTTAGGAACTTGTAAAAAGCTGCATGATATCTCTACCTGAAATTCATCATCACAGAAGTGATGGTTCAAAAGTGGTCTAGACAAATTTCATATCTTAGCTCTAATTATTGACTTGTTCAGGGTGAGCTGAACTTTCAACAGAGCTATCTTATTTAACATGTACAATTATGGGATGAGCTAAATTTTATATTTAGGCACTGCTGTCTTTGATGGCTTTTGCAATTAAAGGCTGAGCTAAAGTTGTCTCTTGAAAATGCTGTTCTAACCAGCCAACAACTGTTTTGCTCCTCTAATAGTTGTTTGAATGTGCCTGCTTTTATTTGATCCATGTTGAAGTTGTGACAGTTTTCTCCCTTCACCTACCTACCATTTAGTATGTTACTCTGTTCTTCTAGCTCTGTTTCATACTCTAGGGCCAGAATCTTCCTGTATATTTGGTGAATAACAGTCATGTTTGTATGTAGACTATTCCCTGAAGGTTATCCGCTAAATTTTTCACTTTCAGGTTTAGATACAATGTCATACTAATTGTTGTGCCCTGATACCATGAATTGGCTGAGATCCAACAATTGTACTTCTAATCTTCTATATGTACAACATCACGTGGTGCTCATGATCTACTCCATAAAAGGCTAAAAGTGCATGATCTAAGCCATGGGAATAAGGAGGAGCACGTGTCTTTGTTAACCATAGCATTATTGCAAACTGTTATTGTGATTCTGTGAATTGATGATTTCTGAACTTGTTAACCGAAATTACCTGTTGAGAACTTTGCTAGTATACACGCTTAACAAATGTCAGCCTGTGAAGTTCTGGGGGTGTGGATTATGCTTTTTCTCTGTACTTCACAATTTCACGGAGGATCTTGAATTACTTCATTTTGTTAATTTGGATGTTGGACCTAGAACCGACTATATATTGTTTGTTGGACCAAGAACTAACTATATATTGTTTGGATGTATCAGGTCTTCTTGGAACCGTAGCACCATGTGTGCTCTATGGTAGTAATGTTGAGAGGCTTGCTGCTGGACAAGGCACATTTGCAAACAGCTGCTTGCCTTACACTGGCCTGTATATGCTTGGGAACTCTCTCTTTGGGTGGAACTGCCTAGCCCCATTGTTCTCTCATACCACTCGTACCGCTATTCGACGACGCTACAATCTTGAGGCAAGTGTTTCTATCTGCCCAGCTTCTGTATGGTTTTCCATTCGTCAGTGTGTGTATCCATCTCTATTTAAAATTTGTTTGTAGTAGTACTCGAATTGAGACTAGCATATATTGCAATGGTTTATATTGATCTCAAGTTTATATGGATTTTCATCATCTTTCTGTTTGCATGTAGGGCTTATTATTCTAGCTCTGTCCCAGTATTATGACACGATTCTTTGAATCCTTCCCTGTTCAGGGTAACTTTGAGGCTTTCACCAGGCAATGTGGGTGCTGCGGCAGTCTGGTTGAGGACGAGGAGAGTCGCGAGCACCTAGAGGCTGTCTGCGACCTTGCAACCCACTACGCCTGTCACCCTTGCGCCCTCTGCCAGGAGGGACGCGAGCTGCGCCGCAGGGTTCCCCACCCTGGATTCAACAATGGGCACTCTGTCTTCGTGATGATGCCTCCCATGGAGCAGACCATGGGGCGTGGCATGTGAGCCATTCCTGCTCGTGCCCTACCTGGTAGTTTGATCTGTGCTTCCTTTGGCCTTTGATGTGTCATTTGTTTGTCCGTAAATACGAGTTTGTGATGTGAGATCGTGTTGAGAACTTGGGACTGGAACAAATGGGTCTGTTGCTCCTTATCAACTGGTGTTTGGATATGAACTATATTGTATGACCTGTGTCACTGTGTTTGTTCGTGGCCCTCGACGTGCCTGTCATTGTGAACCCAGTACACTGATCTGTCGGGAATCTCTCGTACCTCAATTCCTATTCTGAATTTTTTGCCTCCAAAATCTGAACACCGTACACAAATCTGGCGGGAGCTCTCGTCGCAGTTTTGATGGATGGCAAACGGGTTTGGATGGATCAGAAAAAACTCTCGGAGGCAGCAGCGTCCGTGGGTGGAAAGAAAAAATCGGATGTCTTACTACTTCACTAGCATTCTACTATAAGTACTAGCCAGCCAGCCAGCAAGCACCCAAGAGAAGACGCACGGGGACATCACAATCACTCCGATAAGCCAGTGGTTACAGGGATCGATTCACGACTGTTTGGCAAGTGCCGTTGGCCGTTGCCGTCCGGGGAGTCGTCGGACGCCGGCCGGGGCAGCGGCATCGTCGTCCGGGCAGCATTCCAACCGCATCGGCCAGCAGCATCCATCGATGGTGCCCCCGCCAGCCGCCACCGCGTGTGGCACAGCCGCCGGCCGCCGCAGTGCCGGCCGCCGGGAGGACGCTGCCTCTGTCTCGGCGCCGGAGACGAGGACCGCGCGCGCACACGAGAGCAATGACTCAGTTTGGCACGAGTGCTGATGATTCCTAAACCCATGCATCTATAGAGGACGGGAGGCTTTTTTCGCGCGATCGATGCGATTGGAGAAATCATTTGCTGGAACTTGAACTTGCTTTGGAAGTGCGGACCTAATTGGGATTCGGACAAGGCACGGCGGGCGACCCCAGGTGCGGTGCTCTGCTCCGAACCGGCGCCGCCACACATGCTCACGCACGATCAGGTCATCTGGTCGCCCCACCCAGCGCGAGCTTCGATTCCTAGAGGATGGGGGGAGTCGTCAGTCGTCACATTTGCTCACGCAACACGATCAGGTGGCCCCATCTATCGGCCATCGCCAACGAGATACTATATGCGGGAGTCGCCCGAGCAATGCATGCTTCGTGACATCCTACGTACTTTACTTTTCTTGTTTCACAATGGAAAACAAAAGTACAAAACAAATAATTCAGGGGCAGATCTAGGGCGTTCATCGGGTCCGCCGACCCGACAAAATTTACAAATTCTTTAATAAATTACTACACAAACTTAAGAAAAACTATATCTTATGATGAAGTTGACCCCGATGACCTTAATGAGGTTTTCATCTAGATTCGCCACTGAAATAATTCAAATTTATCGTATTTTTAGTTTTTCTAACATGTACCTTTATAGGTTAAGTGAATCCTTCAACGTAGGTAACTATTATGTTTTCTAAAAGATACAATTCAATGCACTGTTTGTGGTATATTCATGTTTGGGGGCGCATCTAGCTAGCACCAAAGCATGTGGTTGTGAGCTCAACCTCAACTACTCTGGAACGGTGGTAGCGATGCCCCAAGCATGAAGAGTGCCTAAATCCTCTAAAAAAATTATCTCTACAACTAAGAGCATCTCCAAGAGTTTTATAAAACTCACTTGCTATATCTTATGTTTTAGCAACTTGCTAATTTATTTGGCAAGTGAAAATAAGAAGTAACTTCAATAGATTGGTATTTCCACTTGGTAAACTTGAAAAAAGTAGACCCACTTGGTTCCAAATTGATCATGCCCTGGCGTGTCGTTCCTTCTTCCTAGCGCCACGAATTTCATCACGATCGGCCGCGACGTTCTTTCCCCTCGCGTCGGCGCGGTCGCAAATCGCGCCACCTCTTCCCCTTGCGCCGGCCAGGTCCTCGTTCCATCGCCCTCGTCGTTGCATCGCCGGCATCCGTCGTTCCATCGCCCGGCATCAGCCATCGCCTACAACAAGAAGGCCATCTTATCCACGATATTCAGAATATATACATGTGTTGATGAGATAAAAGTGCTTTTGCATTGTCAGGCATGTGATCCAATCAGGTTTCAGTGTCAGGCGTCAAGTATCAGGTGGTTTTTTGCATCTGTACAGCGTGCAAATGGACGTCCCTTCCTGGTCCTGTTGCCGGCCACTGATTGGAGCATGGAGGTGTCCTGTTGCGGGACGAGGCGCGGTCGCGTGGACACCGGCCGAGCGACGAATTTCGCGGATAGCAACTCACATACGCACTCACAAACCTCTACAGTCCCAGCCTCTAGATAGCAAGTTTGTAAATTTAGTAAATTCATATAAGGAGCTATTGGAGGAGGAATTTTAAGTTTTTTCTAAATTTTGAGGGATAGCAAGTTGAGATAAAGAGTTGTTGAAGATGCTCTAAAAAGACTAAGGAGGTTAGTTTTGTTTGGTGCGAAAATCACATCAACAGGCCACCCTCCGCCTCCTCGTGTGGTCCCGTAATTTTTTCTGAACGGTTTCCATGCATGCGATCGGTTTTGTCCTTCCTCCAAAGTCCCATGTGATCCCTTAATCACGGCCCCCTCTTTAGTCACGACCCTTTTTAGTTTTTTTATAGGCCTGCAGCGTGGCCGCCCATGAAAAATTTTGGCTCGGGACCGAGCGACGCGCGAAATCTCACTCCCCTCGCGACGTCCATAAAAAAGAATAGAAAGGAAAGAGTAACGATAATCACGCGATATTTCCTATCTTCCATGTTCTCGTGCATGCAATCAACGCTGATCTCCTTTTGTGTTGCCTTCCATGCGTTCCGTACCCTTTGGCAACCAACGCTGATTTCCCACCTCCCACCAGCACCGATCTCCACGGCAACGCCGTGGCACTGGCACCACAACCATCTCCACCAGCGCCGATCTCCACGCCCCACGCCAACAGCACCACGGCCGGCGGGGAAGCAGTGCGCGAGCGCGACGGAGAGATAGTTCGCGGTGCTGGCGCTGTCGTTCCTGTTCATCGTGGTGGGCGCGGGCGGCATCTGGCCGTGCAGCATGCTGTTCGGCGCGGACCAGTTCGACCCGCGCACTAAGTCCGGCCGCCGCGGCTCCGACGATCGCCATCGTGGTGGCGCGCAAGCGGCGCGCCCCGGCGCCCGAGCACCCCGCGGCATCGCTCTTCAGGACGCGCCACGCGAGCTTGCTCGTGTCGAGGCTCCCCTACACCGACCAGTTCAAGTTCCTCGACAAGGCCGTCGTGGTGGAGTCTGAGAGCGAGGTCGTCGTCGACGGCTCCAGCGGCGGTGGCCGCCGCCCTAGGGACCCGCGGCGGTTCAAGCGCTCGCTTGAGGAGGACATCGCTGCGCACGTCACTACGGACTTTCCTTGCTTGTACAATCAGTCTTGATGTCGCGATCTGATACGTCCGTGATGCGATCTTATTCATTGTTCTTTCTGATTCTAATTATATAAAAGGCTAAGTTATATTAATCTTGACTACATATCATTCTTCTCTAGAAAATATATGATTTAACACGACATCCAAATTACCGTAAAAAATACAGTACAAAAGAACATGTTATTGCGATTGACGTATGCGGGGATATGAGATACGAGTTATCACAGTGCAAATACGTAAGTCGTATACTACTGCTTTTATTACTTGTTTCCTGTATATTATATTATTCTATTATAATCGCTATCATGTTTGCAGTTTTTTTTTTTGCCATGGCTACACCTTCGAAAATATATGGTTAATGTTTTTGACCAACAAATAAAGAAAGTTATCATGATTAACCCTAGACCTGTTGAATCATGGTGTGAATATACACTGTGCTGATGTATGCCAAGCAATTCTTGGATTTAACATACATTACATGAACGCGATGAGTGAACATATTTCTAAATGGAACGATGATATCTTCAAATGAAAATTCTTCGGTGATGGATAACTAACTCATCGTCGTTTGCAATTATAACATTCATCATTCAAATATTTCTATATATTGCTGATGGTGAGCCTTGCCGCAGATACTCGAGTGGATATCTTATTCTGCAGTATATGTCTGCGTGGAATCATCCTAAAGGCGCACATATTTATATGGTGGGTTTAACATCATTGTTAGCCATGTTAAGGATATTAATCTATTTTTACATATATACTCAAACATGTGTACAGGATGGTGTGGAGATGCAGTAGAACTTATTCGTGGATTTATTAGCGCACGAAAAAATGGATATCGGAGATATGTTCTAGTCGATGTAAAGCATTATCTTAGACGCATCACTGAAAAGTCTATATCGTAGAATATGTGAGATGCGATACCATTATTCTGTGGCTGTGTTAATTTCATGATATTTGTCTTTATGACTAAATGTCACTCTAGCAACGGTATTTAAATTTATGGTATTGTTATCTTATCGTACGATCAGTGTGTTATTAGATCAAAAGTTGTTGTCCCATAGCAACGCACGGGCACGCTACCTAGTATACCTATAAAAACTTGAAAGAAAAGGCCAAAAGGCTAGGGTGTTAAGGAAAACTATAAGGCCACTCACTTTCTATTAGTTGTAAAAACCTTTTCTTTAAAAAAAGATATAAATGCCTTGAAAATGTCCTAAAACATCCTTGGGCTGAAAACATATGTCTTCTGGCTGAGTTCGCCGCCCTCCCTCTCCTTTCTCCAGATCCATTCCATTAACTTGTTTTTATCTCCTTTTCCTTTTTATCTATGGCAAAAATTGCTACATACCATAGAAAAATAATGTCTAGTTGATGCAAGACCAAAAAATATATATAATTGGCTAGTGGGCACTCTGGTTCTGAGTTCTGACCAATTCATTTCTAGACACTTTCTCTGTTGAATAATATCTTTAGGCTAAGGAGGATAGAGTAAATGATGAAATGTCGTTCCTTGACATGACCTCGTCGGTCAGGCCCTTTCTTGTTCCTACTCATTCTAGTCCAAGAACATCAAGGTCTCATCACTTGCCCATGCCACATTCTTTCCCCTGACTTTGATCCCAAAAATGTACCATAACCCTCACCTTGCTCATCGTCCTTCTCCCTTTAGCTCCAAACCCTCTGCCACCTCTTCCCTTTAACGCCCATTGGCTGCCCTTTTGAGACCCTCTGAACAACAACATCGCTAGCTTCAAGTGGAAGGAGATCACAAACGATGCTCTTGATGTCGGGGCAAGGGTGGCGGAGGCAGAGGAGGGAGAGGACAAGCACTAGCTAGTAGAAGGAGATGGCCACACCGTTGAGTTTGGGTTTCTTACTAAGTGTGAGAGATACTAGATGTGTAGTGATTGAAGAGCGGTGAGGACAACGAGCTGATCTTCTCCAATGAGCCATCGTTTGACTTTGGCGCAAAAGCATCATAGCAACAGGGAGCTCAAAGACACCTTTTGTACGTACGGCATCCGGTGGGAGTTGCCCCGGCACCACCGAACCAGCATGACTTGCACCACCGAACCAGCATGACTTGGATCTGGTGCTAGGCAGACCATTATTGTTCATCTAAATGGTTATTTGTTAGCCCAATTAAATATCGTTCGCGCGCGCACTACACTGATGGTTCATTTTTTCATTTAATTGACTATATATTTATGTCATTTAAATTATTTGGCATGTTTAAATAGTTGTTTATCCCGAATAGCAACTAAACAAAATAGTGACCATCTGTTAATCTGGTTGTTTTGACTTTCTTAATGCGTTTGACTTCTCATTAATATTTCAAGGACAACTTAAGGCAAAATGTCCATCTCGTCGCACTTAAACACTTGATGTGAGCAAGCAGTTTTCTCTTTTTCTCTTCTTTCTTGCTCATGTTCTTTGCATCTTATTGTTTCTTTGAACGCCTTCTCCTATGCCTCATTCGGCTTTTTTTTTTTTTTCTTGGAATGAAATCCAAGTCCACTTTATCATGAAGATTCATTCAACCACCCACAATCATAGACTCTCACCAATATGACCAACATCACTAGCAATAATGCTGGATCATTCATATATTTTTTGAAATTGGATGACGTAAACGTGACAAATTAAAAGCAACGACGACCAAAGAAAACGCACGCAGCTACCTCAGTCCTCACATAACATAATGTGCCGTGCCCCGCCGTGCCGTGCCTCGCCGTGCTCGTGCAGTGCCATGCCTGGGCGGCCCGTTTGGAAAACTATAATAACATTAGAACAGCCGGCAGCTGCGCATTCATTCATTCGGACACGACCACGACGACGTAGTACAAGCATGCATGCATGTGAGCATGTCTACATGACAAGATAGAGTCGTCAACATAGCCGTTCCAGCAGCGACGACGACGTCACGTCGATCGCAGTATTATTCATTGATCTGATACTAATAGGCTAATATATATATAGCTCACTAGCATGCATTAATTATTATTCTATAAGTAGCGTCACACCGAGAAGACCCACGGCCAGGGCAGGGTCGACGGACATCACTCCAATCTCCGATCGATAAGCCCCAGTGGCTACAGCAGCTA
The DNA here is from genome assembly GCA_015844335.1 of Chrysopogon serrulatus. NCBI lineage: Eukaryota > Viridiplantae > Streptophyta > Magnoliopsida > Poales > Poaceae > Chrysopogon > Chrysopogon serrulatus. The sequence goes on along the minus strand of JADLZL010005749.1, from coordinate 44,981 downwards.
GCGATTCACGAAGAAAGTAGGTTTTGGCAATGGCAAGTGACGACGACGACGACGACGACGACGGCGACGTTGGCATCACGCGCTGTGCTACTACGGGGATGGGCAGCAGTAGGTCGGATGCGGGTAGCAGCACGGGCCGTTGTCGATGCTGCCCCCGGCAGCCGCCGGCACCGCCGCCGCGTGTGGCAGCAGAGCCGCCGCCGCCGGGAGGATCCGCCGCCGGGGGTCGACGCTACTGCCGCTTGCTCTCAGCAGAGGTCGCGGCACGGCCGCGGCGCTCATCTCGGCGCCGGAGATGAGGGCCACGCACACGAGGGCTACGGCTAGTAATTTGGAGACCTGCATGCCGTCGTTGCTTCTTTATTTTTCCCGGCCGGCCGGCGGTCACTTCCTCAGGATGTGCCTGCGTTCTGGAACTCGTTTAATTTGCAAGGACGTACGAATGATGATGCCTATACCGGGTCCTTTTATAGAGGACGACCTACGCTTTTCGTGTGCATGCCATCGATCGATGCGATTGAAGAAATGAAGAAATCATTTGGAAGTTGCTTTGCAAGTGCGGACCTAGCTCTAGTTGGGATGGGGACAAACGCACGGCGGCCGATCCGAGGTCCGTGGTCCTTTATTCTGCTCTGCTCCGAACCGGCCGGCGCCACACACATGCTGGAAGAAGCCGCCTCGATCAAACAACAATCCGCGAGCTTTGATTCCTAGAATATCACGTTCAACAATAATAAAAAAAAAAGAGCTTCGATTCCTAGAGTAGAGGATGGAGTCGTCACCAATTTGCGTCACATGTGTCAAAAAAGGTTGCTTCAAAGAAAAAAACGTGTGTCAAAAAAGGATAATTTGCGTCACGACTTACGAACGAACAGTACGGTGGCCCCAGCGCCAACGAGATACGGGAGTCGCCCAAGTCATGCTTCCGATCGACTACATAACCCTTTCTACTTTTCAGGTCAATGGTAAAACACACAAATAATTCAAGTTTATTTATCTCTTATTTTCTATTTTTCCAACATGTAGTAGTGAATCGCTTCAACCATATATATAGGAAACGATTATATGTTTTCTGCCGACATTATACCGGGGCGAATCAGCTTCAGAAAGATCTCTATCATCATAAAGTGAACAGGTCATCTCTGGCATCAACTCAAGCTAAGGCAGAGGGGCTGGCCGGCGTCACTTTATCAGCTGATCAAGGAGACGTGTTAACAAGTCGTTGAAAACTACAGGAAATACACTACCCAATCTATGTTTTGGTTCATTATGTAGATGATGGAGTTCACAACACACAATCATCTCTGACGTGGAGGTGCAGAGCAGCAATAAAAATCAAGGTCTTTTATGTGCCAAGTTCCTAAGAGTTGGTGACATTTATATCTCACCATTTCAATTTCAAACTAGCGAATGGTCTATATTTTTGCATTTCACAATCGGTCAATTATTTATTTGCTTTTACAAAAAAAAACCGAATATCTGAAAATAAAAAAAATCTCCACCCATGTTTATCCCCGTCTGGGCTACCACGGCAACGCCGGAGGCCCAAATAGGCCTAGAAATGTACAATTTTCATAGCGGGCCTAGAATGTGTTGACCAATTAGCGAAGGCACCATTCCCCGTTTCCGCCCCCGTTTGCTTACATCACCGAGCAGCCGAGAAGGCAGAAGAGACAGAGAAGAAAAACTCCAGCCGCCGAGCTCAGCCGCCGCGACCGGGACCGGGGAAGATGGCCGACGGCAGCGCCTCCGCCTCGCCGCGCTCCGTTTCTCCGCACCAGTACCACCGCGACGCCATCAAGTCCTCAGGTGCGCCCTCGCGCTTCTCTCCTGTCTCCCTCCTCCCGCCGGCGTTGCTCTGTCATCGCGTCGAACACTAGCTAGGCGCGCGCGGCCGTGGCAGAAGCCCTAACCTATCGATTCCCCCTGAGCTCGCGTGGCGGTTCTGTTGCTCTCCGAACGAGGAGCGGTGAGCGCGCTAAGTGCTCTGCTGGTTACTGCTATTGCCTATTTGCCTTATTTGGGAGGAACTTCGCCTACACCACCAGGGTCTCGATAACCGGTTGCTCGAGCAGTCGAGCTGATTAGAATCGGGACTCATCTTATTAGCGGGGTTAGGTGGTAACGAACTTGATTTGAGGGGTTATTCTGTTAGTGAACGAAACTTGGCTAATTGGCATGATAAACAATTTGACATGTTTGGCTGAAAATTAATCAGTGGCGGCTACAGCTACCTCCGGTAGGTTGCTGCTAAATCCCTTGTGAAGCATTATGGACTCCTGTTACCTTTGTTAGGATGGGCTATTGCTTAAAATTCCATTTTAGTGTCCTGTTCACCACCACTGATGTTGTTATTCAATTTTACATTTATGATTGTAGCTTCATAAATTACACAAGTAATGAAACTAGGGTTGTACATTAACCGTAGATTGTTTGTTGTTGGTATTGAGCAGTGGTATGAAATTATATATAGGTTAACTCTGTAGCATCCAAAATTAATCATGGGACAAAAAAAATTTATTACAAAATTGCAGAAAAAAACATGTGTCATGGTGCATCCTACTTCTTGTGGATCTTGTTGCTAGTCTGCAGTAATATAGCCTCTAAGGCCTTCAGTTGGTTTTATGTCTGGTTGCAGTGCGCAGTACAGCTGCTAATCGGAGGAGGGAGCAGGCTATTGCAATAGGGAAGGAAAGAAGGGAAGCTTTGATGCGTGCAAAGCGTGTATGTCGAGCTCCTCTTTCTGGCAGTGATGAGGCTACAACAGAAGAGGGTGACATGGTTATTGATGAAGAGAAAACAGATCTTGAGGCTAGAACGACACAGGCTGTTGAGGAACTCAAATCTGCTTTGTCAAGCCAGTAGGTGCCTTCAATAAAAAAATATTTCCATTTATGTTAATATAAGCCCTAAATCCTGGTGCACTCTTTAATAGCCTAATATATCATACTGCTCTCTCTTTTTTTTTTAATCAAATGAAAGCAAACTCCTTGAATTATTCATAGTCTTTGTTTTGAGGGCTTCCCTGTTTTCCATCAGCAGGTCAAAGTTATATGTTGGTTATGATGCATTGGTAGAATAGTTTTATTAATCTCTTGAACTCATTTAAGTGGTATGTAAAATCCTGTGTGGTCTGGTCATTGATATGATTTACTGACATGAACCCAAATGCACATTCATTTGTTTGGGATCCTGCTTCTGTTTACTTGTTTTGGTATTTTTCGCCTTGGAAATTACGCATCAGCTAGCTAAGGACTAAACTTAATTCGAACAGTCTCAAATTTAACTGCTAGAATAGAATATGAAGTGCATATTAAAAGTATTTTTGAAAAAGTGCATATTAAAAGTACCCTGGTTTTGAATTATATGTTTACCGTTACTCTTAGGGGAAAAGGGGCACAGAAGAGGAAGACAGAGGTGCTCCGTGCTTTAAGGCGTTTGTTGTCTCAGTCTGAAGTACCTCCAGTTGATGCAGCAATTAAAGCTGGAGCAGTCCCTCTGTTAGTGCAGTATCTGTCGTTTGGATCATCAGAAGAACAAGTTGAGCCTCCCCCACTTTTTGTTCTGTAGCTCTAACAGTACAATTAAATGGAGTAAAGTTTGGGTGTGTTGATCATTCGCATGGTAATTGTATCTCTATACTTGTTTTCTCTTATCAAGATTCTTCATGCTTTTTAATTGCAGTTGCTAGAGGCAGCTTGGTGTCTTACAAACATAGCGGCAGGGGAACCTGAGGAAACTAAATCCTTACTTCCTGCTCTACCATTGCTCATTGCTCACCTTGGTGGTTAGTTTTCTATAATTTATTGGTCAAAATGAGTGTTAATTTCCATTCCCATTTGTCTCTAGAATACACAATTCTCAAGAATGATTACTAGGATGACATCCTATTAAAAGCCTTAATCTTCCTATGTCTGTTAGAGAAGAGCTCTACACCTGTCGCAGAACAATGTGCATGGGCCATCGGTAATGTTGCTGGTGAAGGAGCAGAGCTGAGAAGCAAATTACTTGCTCAAGGTGCTTTGTGGCCTCTTGCCCGTTTAATGCTGTCAAATAAGGGTTCTACAGCAAGAACTGCTGCTTGGGCATTGTCAAATCTCATCAAGGTTGTATTGGTCAACTACCTCTCTTGCTAGTTGTCACATTTTTCTCTTTACCAAGAGCATTTTAGTAATTGGAAGGAATTAAGCATAAGCTTAAACTTCAAATAAGATAAAGCCCTTCCAAGATGGTACTGTAACGGTTTACTCCCTCCATCCTGTTCAGTTGTCCTAAGTCAACCATCCAAAGTTTGATCAAGTTTGTTCAAAAGAACATCAATATTTATGATATAAAAGAGGTTAATTATGAAAAAAAAAAACTCAAATGTATCTAATGGAGCTCATTTGATATTGTAAATTTTCTTTTGTTCTTTTCAATAAACCTGGGTAAACTTGAATTAGGACAACTGAAAATCCACTATATTTCAGGACAGAGGTTCTGCCCTTAACAAAAGTTAAGCCATATTTGTGTTTGAAAAGTTTAGACTCTTTCCAAAAATAAAAAAATATTTTAAAACCTTATGTGATTCGTATATGCTAAATTGCTCCAACAGCAGGGTCCCAAATTCTGATCTGCCTGGCTGCCTTTTGGCTAAAATCAAAATTTTTTGGAGACTTTAGATGCCAATTTAAAATTCCATGAGACAGCGCTAGTTTACCATACCCCCCCCAACCAAAAAAAAAAAAGCTGGGTTTTGGTGACTTTGACTTTTGATGCCAATATGACATCCTGCCAATGGCCTTAATGGTGTTTCTACATATGCTTGTAACTACGTACCAAGCGTCATTTTGCTGAAACACTTGTTTCTCTTATATCCCAGGGGCCTGATTCTAAGGCTGCAAATGAGCTTATTGGCATCGACGGTGTACTGAATGCAATCACATGGAACTTGGAAAAAGCGTATGTGCCACCTTACGGAAATATTTCTATTTTGCATTACTTTTGTGTACTGTCTAGCATTCAATAACTTGACTTTTCATTTTCAAAAAAAAAAAAAAAAACCTTGACTTTTGAGAACTCTAGTAGAGATATGGCTGATCTGACTTCTGATGCCAGTTTCTTGCTTGCTACAAAAATTACCAGTTATTTGTCCCTTGTTCCTACAGTTCCATGAAATACATTCTTAACTTCATCAGGGATAATCTCAGTTTTTTTTGGTGGGTATTTAGATTCACTGGCATGTGACCTGTATCTTCACTTCATGATCATGTTATAACATGTCCAGTTCCTGATCCTTTCGTCAGTATTGCATCCCATGCTGTATTGTATATATTGTCTGTTTTGTGCAATCTTCTCTATGCAGTTTCTTTTGTTCTGATCCTTGTGGTATGTTTGGGCTGTTTTCAAAATATATAAGTTCTGCATGTTTATATCATCAACTAACTAAACTCTATTGAATCCCCATGCTTGCTTCGCTCATTACTGCTGCTGATGAGTTGTTTTTGGACCCTTCAGGGATGAAGAACTTGCAACTGAGGTGGCATGGGTAGTTGTCTATCTTTCAGCACTTTCAGAAAAAGCTACCAGCCAAATAGTAAGAAGTTCTGTGCCACAGTTGTTGATTGGGCGCCTTCTAGCATCTGAAAACTTGCAGCTGCTCATTCCGGTTTGTTTCACCATCTCATTTTTTTCCTGGTGCCTATTCTCAGTTTCAGAATTTCCCTAAAATGAAACACCTATTATTTGGACACTTCTTGTTAATTACTGTTGCACAGCAAACTATTCTATTTTCTAAGTTGGCATCTGCTTGTCAGGGTATTTTTGTATAAAATAGAGGTGCTAATAATGATTCCCAGATAATATGGATTCGCCACTAATGTGCATTGTATAGAAGGATCATTCTGTTGACATATAAATATATAACAAGTTGTATTTCAGAGCAGATCGATTGACTTTTCTACTTCAAAATAGGTACTTCGTGGTTTAGGAAATCTTGTAGCTGGTGATGGTTACATGGTTGATTCAGTCCTAATTGTTGGAAACAGTATCACAGGTTAGCTCATAATTGGATAATCCTTTATAGCTAATTGTATATGAGCACCATATTTCACTTGTAATGATGTTTATCATCAGCTAATAGCTCACCGTTCTAGAGTATGTGTTAGTCTCCAAATACTAAGTTACTAACTAAATATTGTTCCAGATCAAGCCTTATCAAGTCTTATCAAGTGTTTAAAGAGTGACAACAGGGTTCTCAAGAAGGTATGTTACTGTTTAATTTGCTGACTAAGTTTATTTTATTTGGACTCTACAAGCTCATGTAATTCTTTGGTTTGCCTTGTCTAAAATTTTTGAACTGCTTATATAGGAGGCATCATGGGCCATGTCGAATATAGCAGCAGGCAGTTTCGAGCATAAGAAGCTGATATTTGCTAGTGAGGCGACTCCTTTGCTGATGCACCTCCTTGCGACTGCACAATTTGACATCCACAGGGAAGCAGCATACACCCTGGGCAATTTGTGTGTTGTCCCAGCAGGCAGTGGTAACCCCCCAAACATAATTGTTGAACATTTAGTTGCCATCGTAGATGGTGGAGCCCTTCCAGGATTTATAAATTTGGTGAGGTCAGCTGATATTGAGAGTGCGAGACTTGGGCTTCAGTTCCTGGAACTGGTAAGGAATTCTGAAATTTGAATTGTTAAAAGTGTTTAGCCATGTCTTTTGTCTACTTGAATTCATATCACCATAAATCAAATTCATTTTGCAGGTGATGAGAGGATACCCCAACAATCAGGGTCCAAAGCTCGTGGAGAGAGAGGACGGCATCGAGGCTATGGAGAGGTTCCAGTTCCATGAGAACGAGGTGATGAGGAATATGGCCAATGGTTTGGTTGACAAATACTTTGGCGAAGACTATGGCCTCGACTGAGTTCCTTGACTGAGTTCCTTGTGCCGTGTTGATACATCTGGGTAATCATCCTAGAGCTGTTCGTGCGTTTGAAATGTAACAGTGCTAGAACAGAGTTACAGAAGGATGCCCGTTCATCATGGTTACCAATGTAATTTAGGTTTAGCCCTTGATTCTGATGCACTGGACTCTGTAGCTGGAAATGTGAATGTGCGGAGTGCGAAACTGACCGTGAACTGGAAATGTGAACTATGGATAAGCGGAAAACGTCGATAGACTTTGACATCTTGTACAATACGAAATAAATAGCCTGGCTGTTTTCTTTCTTTTTGCGGCCGTTTGCCAATCCAAATTTGAAATTTGAACAGACTGCTGCAACAGCTAATTGAATTGTAATTGTACGGGTGTATGTGCTGCAATTGCAATTATCAGCTGCTAAAACACTAGCTGTAACACTAGTGGCCGTATGATTTCTAGAAACGTATAACCGTTGTTACAGTAGCAGGACGCTAAAATCCTGGCACCAAACTCATTTTGCCAACTTTAAAAAAAAAAAAAAATTCGCTTGTGGACTAGGAGGCAGAGGCGGTCGTCTTGCTCTCGACTCTCGCTCGCATTTCGTCGAGCAGGTCCCTGGCGGGCGGCGAGACCGTGGCCTCCCACTCGGCGAAGTCGGCCTCCACCTCCGCCGCCTCCTCGTGGAGGCCCAGCCGCTTCATCCCGCGCGCCATCACCCTGTACACGTACTCGTCGACGTCGAGGCCTCCCTCCCTGACGGCCGCCTCGTACACCCTCCACGCGGCGCGGCCCCTGGCCTTGGCTACCAGCGCGCGCAGCAGCCTCGTGAGCTTGTACACGTCCTCCTCCCCGTCCACGAACCCGCCGCCGCGCGCGCCTTCTCCTCCAGGAACGCGTCCACGAGCGCGTCCACTGCGGCTCCGGAGGCCTCGTCGCCGGAGGGCGAGGACGGCGCGGAGGAGACGAAGGTGGCGTAGAGCACCGGGTCGGGGCGGTACCAGGGCTCGCCGCGCGCGACGTGGAGCGCGGCGAGGGCGAGCGACCAGTGGCCCTGCCGCTGGAGCTCCGCCATGGCGGCCACGAGGTCCGCCTTGAGGAGGCGGCCCAGCGCGGTGGCTGCGGCGGCGGAGGCAGCCGCCGGCGACCGGTCGGCGGAAGTGAGGCGCTTCAGGGATTGGATCGCCAGGATGGCCTCCGTGGATAGGGAGCGGCCGCGCTGGAGCGGCCCGCGGTTGTCGCGCGGCCCGCAGGTGATGGAGACGGCGGGCCTAGGCTTGGGAGTGGCACTGGGTCCGGGCTTCGCGCATGGGCTCCGGATGGGGCGAGGGACGAAGAGGAGAGACGCCATTGGAGCGGAGGCGGGGAAGACAGGAAGCGGGAGGAGAAAGGGGAACCGAGGAAGAGGGTGGATTCCGCTGCGGAATTTCAGTAAAACCTACGACAAACGGGGTAAAGCAATACTACGTGTCAATTCTCACCACTCGTAATGTACTAACTTTACCTTGTTGCTGAATTTCACTTTGGCTTCCCTAAAAAAAAAAAATTTTTTTTTGAGGTCAACTACGGGGGGATCAAAACGATCCATCAAAACGATCCCCACCTGAATTTCATTTCACTGATTCCAGCAATTCCGGTGGGTGAAGAGCGGACTTGATACAAAGGAAGGGGGGCGTTTACATGGAGAGAGCCGCACACCACCTGTTAACTATGATCAATCTAACGAACCATTGAGTACTCCTATAACTTTTAATTTTTGGTAAAGAATTTCACTTTGGCGAGCATTTACATGATTCAAATCAATCTAACGAACCATTGAGTACTCCTATAACTTTTAATTTTTGGTAAAAAAATAAATTTTATAATTTTCTTTTTCAGAAAGTTACTAATCATATACATGTAACTATTTTTGGAAGAATTATACACATAACTTTTATATATAACTTATCACCACTACTTTGGCAATATAATATTTTTTATATAAACTGTGTTTCATAACTTTTATGTTTGTAAATTTTGGTATAATAAGTCATAAGTTAATTTATTTCTCTGTGTTTCCAAAGTTTTGACATAAGTTAATTGGTTCCTTTATATTATTTACTTCTGTATATAAGTTGTGTTTCTTAACATTTGTGTTTATAAATTTTGGTACGTATGTTATAAGTCATGTGTTGATGGTATAACTTTGTGACTTTTGAAAAAAAAAAAGAAAGTTACAGTTTTTTTTTTTTTTGCTAAAAATGGAAAGTGCCGGTTGTCTCTTCGTTCGTTGGATTTGAATCCAGGGAATATTCGTTATTTAGTCTGAGTAGTCGTGGCTTCGCTAAATGTCTGGCAAAGGATTTCAAAGCCAAACTTTTGGCGAGTGTGACATAGAAAACCTAGCACGTGTGCTTTCGTTGCGGCATGCTGCAGACACGGCAATGAACCAACTGCCATCCCAAGTTAGGCATAAGAAGTGTGTCCTTTTGTGGTAAATTGCAGTAGCCAATCAAGCCACAACCTCATAGTTGAAGTTTTGGTATGTCATATCCCGTTTAGGTGCTGATAGTTCATTTTGTATGTCATAGCTCATCTAAAGTGCGGCGCTATGTTTGCACCACACTTACAGTGCAGTCAAAGCTCTAGCGTGGCAACCTGTAGGTAGTAAGCCAATCAGGTCCTAATATGTTGCCCCTTCTCGTACCTCAAAATTGGGCTGGCCACATGGTTCCAAGTGACGACGTTGGTCCCCATTTGCATGTCTTAGAGGACGCTCTTGTCCAAGCCCTAGTCGTTCCTTGTCGATGCCGAGCACTTGCGCTGTTGACTGACTCCTCCAGCCCCAGTTGCTCCCCACCAGTGTTGAGTACCCGTGTTGCCGACCAGGCCAGCTCGGTCCACAATGGGTAACAAGGCCTTGCTTTGATCTCATCCTCTTCAATGTGGGAGGCATGGCCCAAGGCAAGCAGCATGGTGTGGGAGGTGTGACGCAATGGCATCCTCGAAGTGGGCAATGGCTGAGCCTCATATGGGCCAAAGTTAAGTGTGACTAACGAATGGCGTGAAAATAGTATCCCTTGTCCCATCTCGAGTCCCTTAAATCTAATAGAAAACATGGATGATCCTATTCCTCCAACTAAACATCAAACTGGGACCGTCTTATTTCAGTGAACATGGAAGAACCATCCCATCATCTATATCGTAAAACTAAACACTACACCTTTAAAGTTGGAAGAGAATAGAAATCAAGTCAACTAGTTAAAGGAGAAAGGAGTCCCTTCTAGTTGGTGCTTGCTTGCTAGTTTTAAGTAAGATTGTGACATTATGTCCTGTTTGAATCCCATAGTCTAAAGTTTATTTCGCTAAAGCTAAAGACTAAACTTTATGCCACTTAAGTAACTTGTGTGGTCTAATAAGCTAATGGACTTTTTAAAGGTTAACATTAGACAAGACTTTAAACTACCTATTTCAAGCTTCAAGAGGTGAAGTGATTTAAAGTTTACCCTATCCGCTTATCTTATGAGTCGAGCTTATCAGTCACTCAAACAGTATTTTTCTCTCACGCCAAACCAGTCGGCTTGTCTTATCACCGGCTTATTCCACCAAATTAACTAACTAAGTGTTGCTACTCCCTCCATATCGTTATTAGAGGTCGTTCTAGCGTCGGAGTGAAATCGCAAAAAGAATTCTAGCATCGGTAGCAAAAGTTGGACGTCGTTGCCCCTCCGCTTCGTCTCTCCCGCATGCGCATGCCGCATGCGTATCCATCCAAACTTGACTCCGTGCCGCGCACTTCGCCTCCTAGCTGCACGTTTATAGCGCACGCCGCACTTCCAGCCTGCATGCGACCTGCCATGCAAAATATACTACAGCCATCAAAAAAAAGTCAAGGGTATCCAAACTTGACTCCGTGTCGCGCACTTCGCCTCATAGCTGCACGTTTGTAGAGCATGCCGCGCTTCCAGCCTGCATGTGACCTGCCATGCAAAATGTACTACAGCCAACCAAAAAAAGTCAAGGGTGCCCGCACTTGAACCAACGATCTCCTACCTCGGGCCATGAAGTACTAGCCACACAGGCTATGTATCATGGTTGTAAAGATGGCAACCACATCCTTATTTAATAAGGGCAGACATGAAAAAATATACCCTAACTAATCACTCTTTAGCACTTCTTGATAAACATAATCCTGTCAAACGATTTCTAATTGCGATATGAAGAGAGTATATACTTATCATTCCCATATTTAGCATGCTTTTGGATGTGACTTTGAATGGGAAAGAAATCACCATTTGAATATAGACATATATTGTTTGGTTAGTTTCAAGAGGACAGCGGGTGAGATGTCACTGCCCCCTCCGATCGATCCATGGAGGAGGCCGGCCGGTCGCTGTGTGTGCGTCGAGCAACAGCTATCCTCACCGGCTCCGAGCTCGATCGCGAAAGATTCGACGCAGTGGCACACTCGCCACGTACGATGGAGGCTTCGCTTTCGATCGGGTGCTGGCCAGTGGCCAGTCGTCGATATCACAAGACGCCCCACACAAATTAAATTAAAATTCCACACGCCGGACGCGTTGCATTGCTTCTATCTGCGACGCTGCAAATCGTCGCCAACCAAACCTTCGTCCTCGTCATTCTTTTGGTCTCTTATATCCTCTCTCTTTCATGCACGTTAGAATTCGCCGCATGCGGCGGCGGACGGCGGAGCGCTGTCTGTCATCGTCTTGGCAAGGAACGAAGCCGCCATGGGCGCATGGCCCATCCCAGGAAGGATCCATACGATACGGTACAATCATTCAGAACCGCGATAACGAAACAGCAGCAGTACAGGCCACAAGACGCAACCAACTCCGGCGCATGCTTTCCACGAGGCTTCTTCCCCGGCCCGGCGCCGCGCGCGGCTCCATAATTGGCTCACTTGCTCCGGCCCTAGCCTCCATAAATCCATGCCGCCACTGTCCACTCCCTCGTACAAGTGTTAGTTGTTGCTCTGCAGCTCTAGCTCTACTCCCCCCTGCAAGCGCCAATAATGGCGGCCGCCAGTGTCGTCCTGGCCGCCATGCTACTGGCGCTGTCCTGCTGCTGTGCCCCGTCCGTCGCCACCACCACCACCGCGACCGTGACGGCGGCGGCGGAGTTGGACCGCATCGACAGGCTGCCGGGCCAGCCGCAGGTCAACTTCTCCATGTACTCCGGCTACGTCACCGTCGACGCCGCAGCGGGGCGGGCGCTCTTCTACTGGCTCATGGAAGCCTCCGGCGTGCCGGCGGACACCGCGCCGCTCCTTCTCTGGCTCAATGGCGGGCCCGGGTGCTCCTCCATCGGCTACGGCGCTATGGAGGAGCTCGGCGCCTTCCGCGTCAACCCCGACGGCAAGACGCTCTCCGTGAACCCCTACGCCTGGAACAAAGGTCCAGTTTCTTCGACGCCTCTCTTTTTTTTTTTCCTTCTTCTTCAGTAAAGCAAGCTTGTTGTATATGTTTGTCATGGTGGCGATGGATGATCATGGATGGATTGCTTGGTGTATATGCTTGCAGTGGCCAACGTGTTGTTCTTGGACTCGCCGGCCGGCGTCGGCTACTCCTACACCAACACCACCAACGATCTGTACGCTGCCGGTGACAACAAGACAGGTCAATTGCCGGAGTAGATATATATCTATCTCTGCTGTCTAGTTCTTTACTGCATCTATTCATCATTCTTGTTACCAGACTACTACATAATCATCCTTCAATATATGGTACTATTCACCGTACGACACACACAATCAGTGAGCACCATACCATCTAATTACTGACAATAACGACTTAATTACCACTACCTGTCCCAGCCTATAGGTACATATCTTATGCATTGATATCTCAACAATCTGTAAACACATTGATATCTCAACAATCTGTAAACACATTTTACATTGTGTACATACACATGTTCCAATATTGTCGATGAGAAATGAGTTTGGTTCTCCAAAATACTTCCCACTTTAACAAGTGTTGTTGTTCTTGTCCTTATGGATGTTTCTTGCTAATGTTGTTCTACAGCTCATGATTCTTATGCTTTCTTGATAAATTGGTTGGAGCGGTTCCCACAATACAAGTATCGTGATTTCTATATCGCTGGAGAGAGCTATGCAGGTGAACTGCCATAAAAATTAGTTAACTCCATATGTGATAGAGATTATGCAATTAGTGGTACCTAGAGATTAGATGTGTGTACTTCCATCATAATTTGGTGCGATGATTCTTTTTCAGGCCACTATGTCCCTCAACTATCCCAAGTAGTGTACCAAAACAACAAAGGAATTGAGAATCCAACCTTAAACTTCAAAGGCTTCATGGTTAGAACTTCTTGAGCTCATATTGTTTTATGCTGCCTTAATTAGTTTTGCTCATTTCTAGTCAGAAATAACCAAGAGTTTGGTCAATGCTCTAGGTTGGAAACGCGGTAATTGACGATTACCATGACTATATGGGCACATTTGAGTATTGGTGGACACATGGGCTTATCTCCGATGAAACTTATGCGAAGTTGTGGCCAGCTTGTAAATGTGATGTGTCTGAGCACCCCTCCGAGGAATGTCAAAAGATCTTTGCAGTTGCCGAGGCTGAGCAAGGGAATATTGATTTATACAGCATCTACACGCCTACTTGTAACAAGACTTCATTGCATAAGCGCAGGCTAATAAGGGGAAGAATGGTATGTTTGAGTTGCTACAAAAAAACTGATTTTCCTATAGCTAATGGTAGTATTGTACACTGAATTTTTCCCAAAGTTTTTTTTTTACTATGTAGCTCTCTACTATATATATTATTTTTTTGACAAGAAAAGACTATGGGAAAGTTCCCCACAGTACTGATTTTTTTTTAAAAAAAAATAGGCACCCAAATTCTCCTCTGACGGGATTCGAACCTGGGTGGCTAGGGTCTTGTTTAGATTGGAAAAAAAGAGAGATTGAAAAGTCCTGTAGCAGTTCATTTGTATTTGGTAAATATTGTCCAATCGTGGCCCAACTAGGCTCAAAAGATTTGTTTCGTGATTTACAACTAAACTGTGCAATTAGTTATTTTTTATTTATATTTAATGGTCCATACATGCGGCTACAAATTGATGTGGTGGAGAGATTGAAAAGTCCTTAGTATTTCGTTTGTATGTGGCAAATATTATCCAATCGTAGACCAACTAGGCTCAAAAGATTCGTCTCATGATGTACAACCAAATTGTGTAATTAGTTATTTGTTTTACTTATATTTAATACTCTTTACATGCGGGTACAAATTGATGTGATGGAGAGAGAGTGAAAAAACTTAAGTTGAGAGGTAAAGTGAACAAGCCCTACATATAATGCCACATTGAGTCACCTAGCCAAGTGAGCTAGGCTCACTTCCCAAAGTGAGCTAGCCAATTAATTTAGTCTGTGTAACTAATCAAAGTTAGTTATCTTTACTCTTTGTCTCTGTTCTGTAGTTAGAGTGTAGCAAATTAAAGGCTAAATTAATGTTTTTGATTATTGTGAGAATCTCTAAGATTTATCGGCTCATACATATTAACTACACATTTGTTCAAATGTAGCCCTGGTTGCCCAGAGGATATGATCCCTGCACCGAACTGTACTTCACAAACTACTACAACTTACCTGAGGTGCAGGAAGCTTTCCATGCCAATGTTACTGGAATACCATATGCCTGGACAGGCTGCAGGTCTGCTCAACTGCTTTCATCTTCTTCTTGTTATTTTTCTTTTTGAAACTTTCATCCTGTTTAATTTAGGCCACTGGAATACCAGAGTACCAGTAGAGTCGGTTGTGCATGCACCATAGTTTTCAATAAACTCCACTGCATGTTTGCAGTGACCCAATATATGAATACTGGAAAGATTCACCGAGGTCCATGCTTCCTATCTACCGTGAACTTATATCGGCAGGCCTAAGGATCTGGGTCTTCAGGTACCTTAATTGGATTTCTGTCTTTGAGAGCATGGCATGCGTGGCTTGCTAGCTATTGTGTGGTAGTACAGTGAATTGGTAAATGTGTGTGCAATGAATTTAATCCTCTCTTACACTGGACATATAATTTGATTTGGCAGTGGCGACACTGACTCCGTCGTGCCCCTCACTGCGTCAAGGCACTCCATTGATGCCCTCTCTCTACCAACGATCACAAATTGGTATCCTTGGTATTACGAAGAAGAGGTCAGTCAGCAGTCTAGGACACCACCACTGCATCAGATCAAAATCTGACAGTCCCATTACCCTGTCAGCTAAATACACTAACCATTCATGATTCATGTCTGTAATGGGATCTTCTTGCTTATCTGCAGGTTGGTGGATGGTGCCAAGTGTACGAGGGTCTGACGCTGGTGACGGTCCGAGGCGCAGGGCACGAGGTTCCTCTCCATCGTCCACGGCAGGGCCTGAAGCTCTTCGAGCACTTCCTGCGAGACGAGCCCATGCCCAAGCCGCCTGTCGAGAGCGTCCAATCGTTCTAGAACTTGCATTGTTGTCTCCCTTGGCTTGATGAATAAGGCCGGACTTGGCAAGCGAACCTTCACATTCGCCATCACATTGTCAGGTGGATATGCATGTATATTTCCACCTAATGTCCACCAATCAATAATCGACGTTGGCCAAACGTCGCGCTCGTTTTGATTTCTTTCATGGGGGAACTTTCAGAAATAATAAGCAGAATAAAGTGTCGCTCGCTAGAATGAGCTGATTGTATCCGTGCTTTCGAGTTACTTTTTATACCATTTAGTTTAAAGCTCCACGTGGCACACTTTCAAGTTGGAAGATCGATAGTGGTCACTCCTGAAGTTCTGGTTTGGCAGAGCTCTCGAGCTTTTGGTAACTGATAATACCTCGTGGCAGAACAGAACACGAACAAGATCAAATTTTGATCTGAATTTTAGAGTCTGTCGAACTTGGATACAATTCAGCTACCTTGACATGCAACATAATCGTCATCTTTTTTTTTATGAATCACAGGGACATGAGCATGTTAAGAAAGGCCCTGGCATCAACTCGTAATCTCACGGTCTCAAAAGGTTGAGAAGCAATAATTAGACTCCACCTTACGATTGCGGGAAAAAATATAAGATATTGCACTTAAATAAAACGCCAATTTATCAGTTTTTAAATGATCATGTCGCCTAATAATATTAAAATGATAACATCATAGATAAATCACTAATAAATAAAAAATACCACTCCTGTGTCAGGTCTAACTTATAAAACCTAGGTTTTAAAACATGAGCATTGAATCTTGATATTAATAATTTCTTTAATATAATACAAAAGGAGATTTTCTATATAGAAGTACAAAATGAGTACTTTATTAGCATTATTTAGCATGGGTTGCTGCTGCCGATCTGACGACGCAGCCTATCCATTCCATTCAAACTAACCACCCAAGAAAAGCCAACCACCAAAAAATACGCTTCCCCAAAATTCCCTCAACTACACTGGTCAGCAGCCATTCCGTTCCATCCATTGGCTCGCCACTCCAAGGCTCAATCCTCATCACACATCACTCCGTGTGTCTTTCTGTCTGTATGTCTGTTCCCGTGCG
The DNA here is from genome assembly GCA_015844335.1 of Chrysopogon serrulatus. Classification (NCBI taxonomy): domain Eukaryota; kingdom Viridiplantae; phylum Streptophyta; class Magnoliopsida; order Poales; family Poaceae; genus Chrysopogon; species Chrysopogon serrulatus. The sequence continues at coordinate 28,528 of JADLZL010005749.1, read as the reverse complement.
TGTGCTCTAGATCAACCAGTGCCGCCCTCCGATCCACTGACCTCCCGGGAGCGCCAATGGCGGCCGCCGCGGTCCTGGCCGCCATACTAGTACCGCTGTTCTTCCGCGCCGACATCCGCAACGGCCGCCGCGACGGCCGCGGCGGAATGACAGACCTCATCGGCCGCCTGCCGGGCCAGCCGCCGGTCAACTTCTCCATGTACTCCGGCTACGTCACCGTCGACGCGGCGGCGGGGCGGGCGCTCTTCTACTGGCTCATCGAGGCGGCCGCCGTGCCCGCGGAGTCCGCGCCGCTCGTGCTCTGGCTCAACGGCGGGCCCGGGTGCTCCATGGTCGGCTACGGCGCGTCGGAGGAGCTCGGCGCCTTCCGGATCAACGCCGACGGCAGGACTCTCTTCTTGAACCCCTACCCCTGGAATAAAGGTCCAATTTTGATTGATGCCGAGGCGCGCTCGCCTCGTCTACTTTGATCTGTAGCTCGCGTGTTTGTCATGGGGACGGGATGATTGACTGGTTGGGTCGTTGCAGTGGCGAACATGCTGTTCTTGGACTCGCCGGCCGGCGTCGGCTACTCCTACTCCAACACCACCTCCGATCTGTACACTGCCGGTGACAACAAGACAGGTGAATTGCGGGAGTATTTAGATATCTGTCTAGTTCTAGGACTCTACATGTATGCATTCTCCAGCTGTTAGACCATCCGCACTGGGGTCCGGAGTCCACCGGTCAGGGATGTATCGGCAGGCTTGTGGGGATGTGAGGCAGGAAAGAGGATGGAGCGGGGCGCGGCGGTTGCTGTGGAGAGGAGGCCGTAACGATGGGTGAGTGTGTGGCTGCGTCGGGTGGTTATAGAAAACTGTGGACGTGTGTGGGGCGGACAGGGGTGCTGCCGTTGACTGTTCCCGGCAGTGTTACGTGAGAGGGGGGAGCTCGGATCCGCTTCCGCGAAAATAAGGCCTTGTTTAGTTCCATGCAACTTTCAATTGAAATTGCAAGTTTTTACACTCTCTCTCCATCACATCAATTTATACCCGCATGTAAAGAGCATTAAATATAAATTAAAAAATAATTAATTGCACGGTTTTGTTGTAAATCACGAGGCGAATCTTTTGAGCCTAGTTGGGCCACGATTGGACAATATTTACCACAAACAAACGAAAATGCTTCTGAGGACTTTACAATCTCTCTCCTCTCACAAATAATTTACCGCATGTAAAGAGTATTAAATATAAATAAAAAATAACTAATTACATAGTTTTGTTGTAAATCACGAGACGAATCTTTTTGAGCCTAGTTGGGCCACGATTGGACAATATTTACCAAATAAAAAAGCGAAGTCTTCTGAGGACTTTACAATCTCTCTCCTCAAAAACTTTCATGGAACTAAACAAGGCCTAAGAGTATAGTATAGATAAGCAGAATAAAGTGTCGCTCGCTAGAATGAGCTGATTGTATCCGTGCTTTCGAGTTACTTTTTATACCATTTAGTTTAAAGCTCCACGTGGCACACTTTCAAGTTGGAAGATCGATAGTGGTCACTCCTGAAGTTCTGGTTTGGCAGAGCTCTCGAGCTTTTTGGTAAGTAATACCTCGTGGCAGAACAGAACACGAACAAGATCAAATTTTGATCTGAATTTTAGAGGCTGTCGAACTTGGATACAATTCAGCTACCTTGACATGCAACATAATCGTCATCTTTTTTTTTATGATCATCACAGGGACATGAGCATGTTAAGAAAGGCCCTGGCATCAACTCGTAATCTCACGGTCTCACAATAATTAGACTCCACCTTACGATTGCGGGAAAAAAATATAAGATATTGCACTTAAATAAAACGCCAATTTATCAGTTTTTTAAATGATCATGTCGCCTAATAATATTAAAATGATAACATCATAGATAAATCACTAATAAATAAAAAAATACCACTCCTGTGTCAGGTCTAACTTATAAAACCTAGGTTTTCTAAACATGAGCATTGAATCTTGATATTAATAATTTCTTTAATATAATACAAAAGGAGATTTTCTATATAGAAGTACAAAAGGAGTACTTTATTAGCATTATTTAGCATGGGTTGCTGCTGCCGATCTGACGACGCAGCCTATCCATTCCATTCCAAACTAACCACCCGAAGAAAAGCCAACCACCACGTGCTACGCTTCCCCAAAATTCCCTCAACTACACTGGTCAGCAGCCATTCCGTTCCATCCATTGGCTCGCCACTCCAAGGCTCCAATCCTCATCACACATCACTCCGTGTGTCTCTGTCTGTAGCTCTGTTCCCGTGCGTGTGCTCTGCATCAACCAGTGCCGCCCTCCGATCCACTGACCTCCCGGGAGCGCCAATGGCGGCCGCCGCGGTCCTGGCCGCCATACTAGTACCGCTGTTCTTCCGCGCCGCTTCCGCAACGGCCGCCGCGACGGCCGCGGCGGAGGCGGACCGCATCGGCCGCCTGCCGGGCCAGCCGCCGGTCAACTTCTCCATGTACTCCGGCTACGTCACCGTCGACATGGCGGCGGGGCGGGCGCTCTTCTACTGGCTCATCGAGGCGGCCGCCGTGCCCGCGGAGTCCGCGCCGCTCGTGCTCTGGCTCAACGGCGGGCCCGGGTGCTCCTCCGTCGGCTACGGCGCGTCGGAGGAGCTCGGCGCCTTCCGGATCAACGCCGACGGCAGGACTCTCTTCTTGAACCCCTACCCCTGGAATAAAGGTAGATTTTTGATTGATGCCGAGGCGCGCTCGCCTCGTCTACTTTGATCTGTAGCTCGCGTGTTTGGGAGGGGGACGGGATGAAAACTGGTTGGGTGTTGCAGTGGCGAACCATGTGATCTTGAGTATGAATGGCCGGCGGATGGATGAGTCCAACACCACCTCCGATCTGTATAAACTGCCGGTGACAACAAGACAGGTGAATTGCGGGAATATTTAGATATCTGTCTAGTTCTGGACTTAAATGATGCATTCTCCAGCTGTTATTCTTGCTCTTACGGATGTTTCCGTCTAATGCTGTTCTGCAGCCCATGATTCGTACAATTTCTTGGTGAATTGGCTGGAGCGGTTTCCACAATATAAGCATCGCGATTTCTACATCACAGGAGAGAGCTACGCAGGTGAATTGCTGTAAAAATTGGCTGATCTGCGATTGAGATTAGGCAGTTAGCGTCACCCATCAATCACATTTACATTCCTTGAGCCTAATTTGTTGCAATGACTCGTTTCAGGCCACTATGTGCCTGAGTTGTCTCAACTAGTATACCGGAACAACAAAGGCGCTGAAAAGCCAATCCTGAACTTCAAAGGCTTCATGGTCAGAACTCAGAAGTTCTTGAATCTCTATTGTTTTATTAATGCTCTGTTTGCTCATTTCTGTTCACAATGATAGCGTTCAGTCAATACTGTAGGTTGGAAATGCGGTCATTGACGATTACCATGACTTCATTGGCACATTTGAGTACTTGTGGACACATGGCCTTATCTCTGATGAAACCTATGAGAAGTTGCGGTTGGCCTGTCAGTTTGATGTATCTGAGCATGCGTCCAAGGAATGCAACAAGATCTATGACATTGCTGAGGCTGAGCAAGGCAATATCGATGCGTACAGCATCTACACGCCTACTTGTAAGAAGACTTCACTTCATAAGCGCAGGCAAATAAGAGGAAGAACGGTAATATTTCCTTTGCTACAATAAGATGACATTTTGCTCTTTCTGACAGCTGTGCAAGTGCAACTACTTACTGCATATTCACACTTCTGAAAGGGTAATATCTTGTGAAGAATAATAGTTCATGTATCTCCTGACATCACACTTATTCAAATGTAGCCCTGGTTGCCCAGAGGATATGATCCCTGCACCGAGAAGTACTCCACAAAGTACTACAACCTACCTGAGGTGCAGAAAGCTTTCCATGCCAATGTCACTGGAATACCATATCCCTGGGTAACATGCAGGTCTGTTCTGCTGGTTTTGACTTGCTTTGGTCACAAATATTTCCTTTGATTGCCAGCGAAGCTGCCTCTTCTTAATAAGTTGCACTTAAAACCACTGTTTACTTGCAGTGACCCAGTGTATGATTATTGGAAAGATTCTCCGAGATCGATGCTTCCTATATACCGTGAACTTATCGCTGCAGGTCTAAGGATATGGGTTTTCAGGTACGTTGAGTTTCTGTTTAGAACATGGTTTGCGCTGAATCCTAAATCTTTGAAAGTGGCAACATCGCTGATGTTTAACATACAAAAAAAAAACCATGATAAATCAATGTGTGTGGTTGTTCTTTTTTATATGGGTTTTACTAATCTCTTACACTGGACAATTTGACAGTGGTGATGCTGATTCTGTTGTCCCCCTCACTGCGACAAGATACTCCATTGATGCTCTATTTCTACCAACTATCACAAACTGGTATCCTTGGTATGACGATGAAGAGGTTAGTCAGTGGCACCACTACGCAAATCCACCTTGACATTTTCATTACCTGCATCCTGGAAAGTTATATTCCTGACATTTTGTCAATCTTGATTAGGTTGGTGGGTGGTGTCAAGTGTATGAGGGTTTGACACTGGTGACGATCCGAGGTGCAGGGCACGAGGTTCCCCTCCACCGTCCGCGGCTGGGCCTGAAGCTCTTCGAGCACTTCCTGCGAGATGAGCCCATGCCCAAGCCTGTAGATAGCATTCAGTCGTTCTAGAATTGGTTACTGTCTCTCGCTTGATAAAGACGACCTGGCTTCTTGCTGTAACACATTCATTGCCACATTTTACAGGCCAAAACGTTTCACTTGTTCAATAATCAACATTGGCCAGCCGTCACACTCCATTGTTACGAGAGATTTTCAGAAACAAAAAAAAAGAATACTGAGCTGCCTTTATTCCCCTGTTTTCCTTTTTTTCCCTGTGCCTTCTTTCTTCTGCTTTTTGGCAGCTCAAAGTGGTTTGTATTCGTGTTTTTCTCCTTGTATTAATAGCACTGTAACTCTCTTGATGCTTTAAAAAAAAATCAGAAATGAGAACATAATGATGCTTGATGCTCCAGACTTTTTGGGCTTATAAACAACAGAAAGACGTTTTGGGGAGTGATTTCAAGTTTATTTGAATTTCAGAAGCTCCCGAACTTCATCTGCTGCACTGCAGCATTTTTTGAGAGAAGCTGCGCTGCAGCATTGCAGGCAGTAATATATAATCCAAATGAAAAAAAATATATAAAAGAAAAACGAAAGGATAATACTACCTCGGTCTGGATAAAAGAATACTATAGTACTGAGTTGAACCATTTCAAATTTGACTGAATTTGTATGAAAAATATTACTATGATACCAAATAAATTATCAACTAGGTTTTTCATGAAATATACTTTCGTACTATACTTATCTTGTGTCATAAATATTAATACTTGTTTCCAATAAGTTTAATTAAACTTTTGTAGTTTTACTAAGGATGGAACTCACATTTTCAGAACGGAGGTAGTATAACAAACATCACCATCAGGGCGTGGTACGCGACCTGGAGAAGAATGATATATATGAATAAAAAGATGCGTCTACTCTGTCTCTGAACAATTTTCGAAATCTTTAAATCTTTCGTGCTGCGCGCAACGAAGAAATATTGTTGTTGTTGCTGTTTATTGCCCTTAATAAAAAATAAGTGTAGGGAACAGAACCTCATGGCGGGAGTCCTTGGAGGCTTGGACAGATCTCCGGTGCCACACGGGCACACATGCATGTGCAGATAGACACAAAGAAAGGTATACTAGTTTTTTCCTTTAAAAAAAAGGAAAGGTATTACTTTTTTAGAGAAATAGGAAAGGTGTACTAGTTGACAAAACACCAACTAATCACAAGCACAACTGTACAATTAGAGGTTGTTTGGATCCTTTATTTGGAGGAATTGAAATTTGCTCAAAGAAGTTGTTATTTGGCTTCGAATTGACACTCCACTTTTTAAAGTTTATATATAAGCCTATCTTAAATTTATAGAGTGAAAGATAAAAATTAAATCTATAGATCACAATGTTATATTTCTATTTTATAACTTATAACACGCTCTTCAACTTGCTCCCTTATGGTAAAAATACAATACATAGTATCTCTCTCGTATAGCCAATATAAATATATAAATATTAAATTAATTAATATCCGTCTAAATTCTAAAAATTCAACTCCAATGATCCAAATGGGGCCTTATTATATTTGTGCGTGGAAAAGTAAAATAGCTATTGTGTAGTACCGCTAAGTGTAACTTTAACTACAGGTTTTAAGTCGTTAATTTTGGTTCCAGGTCCTACTGAAAGATGTTTGAGTCTCGCATGTACTTTGTCAGATCGAACTGTCATTGCCTATGCCTAGTATGAATTGTGCAGAAAAGAATAAAAAGAGCAACTGCCCTGAAAAAAATCTCATATATACTACAGCAGATGAATTCTTACCACCAAGTTCAATGTATCTGTGTGCTGGTTCAGGTGCTCTAATGCGTTTTTGGACAGGTATTTATGAGGAGATTGACAAGGTGATACTCATCAACGGAGTGAACACAGTGCAGGGGGTGGCGGCTGAAATGTTACTTTCCAAGAAACCAGGCGAGGAGCATAAGCGCCTGAAGCATGGCGAATGGTCGGTTTGAGTGAAATCGAAACTGATATAGGATGTGATGCTATGTTTCCTGGAAAACCTCTTAGTTTGGTTCTGCCTTGTGTGGTCTTTAGTGCTGGAACATGTATTTTCTTTAAATCCTTGTTGTGCTTGGCGGCTGATGTCTCTGCCAGCCTTTTAGGCCTGGATGGCCAAGTTCTGTTCTTTCGCTAGATCCTCTCTCTGAGTCAAAGGTTAGGGGCGCTAGCTGGTATGCATGTTCTGACGCTGTCCTGTCTTTTTTTTTTTTTTTTCCTTTCAAACTCTTGTATTTCTCTTTAATCTTTGAATGGAAATGAGAAGTTCTCGGTTAGAAAAGAAAAAAAATAATATGTGTGCTGGTTGCTAACTCCTGTGGTTAGCCTAAAGATCCCATATTGATGCGCCTATTCATTTACTAGTTACTTTTAGACGAATTTGGCTGTGGGACATCGAAAAAACGTGTAATTTGCTAGCACACACTGCAACGACGAGAATTTGCCAGAACACACCGCAAATTTATAGTCGTTTGCCAAAACACACCGCACTGAATATTTTACTCATTTCTGGGTTTCAAGGAGAGAACACATAAGAAATGTCTTTTTTGCCCCTGTCTTCAACCTCACGCCGGCACTGCAGTCGCACCTTCCTCCCCACGCTCGCCAGGCGCAGGCACAGGGCACAACAGCTCGTGGCGGCGCTGCCGCGCCGTTGACTCGCCGGCACCCACCAACCGTGCCATGGCCGCACGCCTCTGAGCTCGGCGCGCAGCTCGCCCGGCGCTCATCTTGCCGCCACACTGCGAGCTCCGGCCCCCAGCCGCGCCGCGCGCGTGTGCCGAGGGAGAGCCGCCATGGGCGCACATCTGCGGGCTCCGGTCGAGGCCGCGCTTGCCCAGCTCGTCCGCGCCCACCCGGCTCTGGAAGGGCGTGCCCGCCCGCCGCTCGTGAGGCCGCGGGCGCTCGTCTCGCCCGCACCGGCCCGCTGCGGCTAATCGCGCGTGTCGCGGGGAGAGCCGCCATGGACGTGCACCTGCGGCTCCGGCCGAGGCCGCGCTTGCCCAGCTCACCCGCGCCTACCTAGCTTCGCCGCCCGAGCTCGGGAGCTCCGGCGAGGCAGCGGGGCCGCCGCTCCACCCCGCTCCACGGCATTTGCCGCCGCTCCCGTCGATGTCGCCGTGCGCGGCTCGCGCCCGCCACGAGCTGCTGCGGCCTGTGCCTCGTGCCGCCGCGAGCTGCTCCACCGCCCAGCGCCGTCCACTGCGTCCGGCGTCCGCCGCGCGGCTTGCCCGAGGCGACCCCGCCGCTCCCGGAGTGATGACGACGGCGCCGCCGCCGCCACCAGTCGGGTTTCGCGACGGCGGGGAGGAATGCTGCCGGCTCGAGGACGCCGCCTGCCATGGCCAGCGCCCGCCCCCCAGCGACGCGCGGCGAGCTCCCGGCCAGACCCGCGCCGCCTTCGCCATGGTCGCCGCCCCGCCATGGCCGCGCCCGGCGAGGCCATGCCCGCACCTTGCTCGTCGCTGTGCGCTGCTGGGCCCGGGCGGGAGGTGGCGAGCGAGGGAGAACGACCAGCAGCTGACGATGCGCGGCCCGATGGATTCCCCATTGAATCGGCGACCGCAGTGTGTTATGGCAACCAACCGGTGAACAACCAAAGGTTGAAGACGAGGGTATTTTAGATATTTCTCATGCCTTCTCTTTCTTCAAAACCGAGAAATGAATAAAATATTCAGTGCGGTGTCCTACAACAAACAACCACAAATTTGCGGTGTCTTCTGGCAAACACTCGTCGTTGCGGTGTGTGGCAGCCAAATACGCCTTTTTTCGGTGTCCCCCAGCAAAATTCGCCTTACTTTTACTGCATACGGAACCCCTCTTCAACTTTTCAGTGCTCCTTGCAGTAGCGCGCAGCATCAGTGCAACTCTCTTCATGCTATCCTAGTGGCCACCGTCAACCACACTCTGGCTAGTAGATTCTCTTTGTAACACCACCGCCGTTTTCGCGTTACAAAATTCGTCATCACGAATCAGATTCCACGCTCAAAGCTGGAGCCAAAAGAAGAGGTTCAGCTCCCCGGCGCATGCAAGCGCTCTATCCTTTATGCCGTCTCGCGCCTGCCGATAACGATCTTCTGGACATCTCGCACGCCTTTACATTATTCCCTCTGCACTTCATTATCATGAACCGTAAAACGCTAGTATCTCAAATCATCGATCTTGTCCATTAGCCCTGGCCTCCTGCTAGTTCTCCTTTCTGCATTACCGCTGCCATATCTATCTATATTCTATATATATGGCAGCAGCCTGCTGAGAGCTTCCGTGCAGGGAGCTTCAGTTTCAGGTAGACAGTGCAGTCTGTCAGACAATGGGGGCATCACCGTCGCGGCAGGAGAAGTCGTCCGACGACTCGTCACGCGCCGGAGACGGCCGGGCCGTGGCGGTGGTGGCGAGCAGCGCCGCCTCTGGTACTGGTAGCAACAGCAACCAGGCCCAGTCGAAGAGGGCGCCGCCGCCTCACAAGTTCCATGAGATAGTCGCTCAGGAGCTGGCGGCGGGCGGCACTGCTGCAGCAGCTGAACTGGAGGATCAGGTCTACCTCACAGGGGTCTACCTGGCCGGAAAAACCAAGGTAGGTTAATTTCAGGCATCAGACAAGCTTGTTAATTAATCTTTGATGCTGACTGTGACTGCAGTGCTCATCTGATCTGTTGGCTCCATGTACATACGATTGATTGATGCAGAAGTACTGGGTGCACGAGAAAACCAGGTGCAACTGCTTCTTGCTCTTCGCTAGAGCACTGTCCATCACTTGGAGCGATGATCCCAGATACTGGGCCTGGCACCCCGTCAAAGAATCAGGGTATGTATATATATATATAGTGCTTCAGCAATCAATCACTACATACATATTACCTTGACAGATTTTATTTATGTTTATATGAAACATGCGTGCTCAATTAGATTCAGTGTCTTGTACAGTGCCAAGCTGATGGCTCTTTTGTTTCCTCTGTCTCGATCCTGACTCCTGATTTTCTGAACATGCATGTCAAACCAACGAATTAACCAACCAGCAATTCCGAGTCCGAGATCGAGGCTGCGTCGCTTCTGAACGTGTGCTGGCTGGAGGTCCACGGAAAGCAAGAGCTGTCCCACCTCACGCCAGGGGTCAACTACGACGTCGTCTTCCAGGTGATGCTCACGGAGCCGGCGTACGGATGGTCCGTGCCGGTGAGCCTGCAGCTCAAGTTCCCCGACGGGACGGTCCAGGAGCGCAAGGAGCAGCTGCAGGAGAAGCCCACGAAGCAGTGGCTGGAGCTCAAGGTTGGGGAGGTGAAGGCGCAGTCGGGGCAAAAGGGCGACCTGGAAATCTCCCTGATTGAGATCGATGGTGGCCTCTGGAAGAAGGGGCTCCTCATCAAGGGCATCAAGATCTCCCCCAAGGAGTGATGATAGATTAGCATTTGTATGTTTCATCAGGGTGATTTTTTGAGGTCAACACCGGGGGATCAAGCTCTGCAGCAATGTAGATTCTTTTCGTGTTAAAATAAAGTCATGTGCTCTAAAACCCCTGCTTTTCACATCACTTCTGATGCATACAAACAAAAGAAGCTTTACCTAAACACCATATGGATCTTACCATGGCCTAAACTTTCGCCATGTTTATAAGATGAGGCGTCCATTACCCATATTTAAGAATTGTATCAATAATCGTGTGAAACCGGATGGGGTCTCTATTACTCACGCTGTCATGCATCACAGGCTGGCCAAACAAGCTGTCGCGCAGCAACGCTGCGCGTAGTTTCTAGTTTCTTAAGGAAGTTGAATCAATTTCTATCCAAAAACACTTTCTCACAGAGCATGAAAAAAAAAAACCTCACTCTCTAGTTTCTAGCTCTAGTTGAAAGAGAGAAACTGTTCAGTAGAGATTCTCGGTTTCTCATTAGGAACTACTCCCTTCGTTCATGTTGATCCACTTCCAAGATCAAGAAAGCAGTGGTCAGCCTAAAGTTCCCATATTGATTGATGTGTCAAGTTCACAAGGTGATACTGTTTAATTGTTTGATCGAGGCACTATTCTACATCTGAAACTGGTGACAGCCCACCGACCTTTTGTCCTAATTGCAACTTGCAAGGTGCGTATGATCTTACAGCAAACTGCAAAAGGCTTTGTGCTGCAGCAAAGAAAATAAAAGGAATGGCGTTTTCTTTGTTGTATCGTGTCCTACAATTAATACGCTGCTCAGCATGTAGTATACCTGAGAGCTGACTTACAAATTTCATTCATGTTTTCACAAGCTGTCATCAACCATCTGATTTAACATTTGTGGGCCTTTCTATGTTATAAATATATACGAAAATATAAATGTTCCGTGCCTTAGTGGGCCTGAAAAAAGTTTCATGGTCTAGATTGTCAATGGCTTTGCGCAATTAAAATATGTAACAAATTATGAATAGATAAAATATGAATGGGCCAGAAAGGCCTTACAATTGGGCCCTAGCCCAAGAACTCTCCGCCTGCCACATGGCCTTTAACAGGCTATACTTTATTTTTAGGAAAAAATCTAGATCACTCCTCAACTATTAACCCCCTCAATTCTACCCTTAAACTTTTTAAACCGGTCAAATTAACCCTTGAAGCAATTTGCTACAGTAATATAGTTTTGTCTTTTATTTATTTTAGTTGAATCTTTAAAAAATTATAGTAAATCACAGAAAAACTATAAAATATAAAATCTAGTTTTGTTGGACTCAACATGAGGAGATCTACACTATAAGCATATAATATGGTATGTTTTAGTACAAAGTTTTTGTTGTAACTCTATATCTATATTTTTCTATAATTAATTGGAATAATTCATAGCTATAGTTTTTATGGTCGAATTGTGATGAAAATTTTTATAGTGGTCTTATTATTAAATGCTTGAATTGTAGTAAAACATTCATGTTTATTGGATAATGTATAATTTAGTTATAGATTTTTTTAGGTTTAGAGGTTTTTACATGTATGCCATTAAAAAAGATGGTAATCTCATTCAAGGCACTCAAAAGTTCGATCTATCAGCAGTGTCCAAGTTCGGAGAATTTTTCTCTCTCACGCCATTCCATCCATTCTCTCCTTAACGGTGTCAAATTACAATCTAAAAAGTCCTAAATACCCTCTGAGTCACTGATAGCTAGGTCCCGCCATCTCCTTCTTTCACTATCAATGACGAGTAGACCCTACGCGTCGGTCATCTTCAACCTCCGGCCATCCTTACGCTTAGGAAGCTGTCTCCTCGCGCTGCCACAGTGAGCCCGCACATCGTGCCCCGCCCAGCGCCGTCGCGGCGAGCCGCGCGCGCACCGCCGTTGCGCACCGTCCCTATTCGCCCGCCCCGTCGTCGCCCAGCGTTCGTTCCGTGCTTCTTGTGCGCCCCGCGCGCGGCGAGCCGTGGGCGCGCCGCGCCCGCCGTGCCGTGTGCCGCCGCGCCCCCGCCGCCCAGAGGCCATCTTGGCGCCTCGTCGCGCCTTGTGCCGCGCCCCCCGTGAGCTGCGGGCGCCGCAGCGCCTCGCCCAGCGCGTGTGCCGTGTGCCAAAGCGCCCCGCGAGCAGCGGCCACGCCCGCCGCCCTGCGCTATTTGTGTGTCGTCGCTGCCACGAGCCACGCCATCGCGAGCATGGGGAGTCTCAAATGCTAAAAAAACAAACGGAGCATGGGCGGAATGGCATGAGAGAGAAGAATTTTCCGAACTTAGACACTGCTGGTAGATCGAACTTTTGAGTGCCTTAAGCGAGATTACCATCTATTTTAATGGCACACATGTAAAAGCCTCTTAGGTTTATGCTTATTAAAAATAAATTTATAATTAAGTTATACATAATTCAGTGAGTATAAAATTTTTACTACAGATCAAACATACAATAATTATTCTACCATAAAAATTTCACCACAATTGAACCATAGAAACTACGGCTATGAATTATTTCAATTAATTATAGAAAAGCATAGATATAAAGTTAAAGCAAAACTTTGCACTAAAACATACTCTCTCCGTCCCTAAAAAGAATGTTGCCATGAGATGTGTGCCACAAGTTTGACTTGATTTGTAGAAAATGCGTGCAATATTTATATCTCCAAATATTTTTGTTAAATATTTATTAAAATTATCGACATTTATTTCTTGGAAAGCGCAGTGACATTTTTTTATGGACGGAGGGAGTATCATATTATATGTTCACTATATAGATCTACTAATGTGGAGTCTAATAAAATCAGATTTTCTATTTTATAATTTTTCTGTGATTTACTATGATTTTTCAAAAATTTAGCTAAAATAAATATAAAAGATAAAACCATATTAATATAGTAAAACTATTATTAAAAATGCTTTAGAAGGTAATTTGACGGTTTGGAATATTTTTAGTTAAAGGGGTTAAATATTTCACCCGTTAATGTAGACTTTTCCTTTATTTTTATGATATTTTTGTGACGGTTCCTTTTGTGATTAGTATTGAACTGTTTTTTGGGGGAGGGGGAATCTCGATTAGTATTGAATTGTTGATGATTGCTCATTTGCCCTTGCAATTCCCGGTGTTCCATTGCAGACGCGCGCAGCATCAGTTCTACTCTTCATGCTATCCTGCTGGCCACCGTCAACCGCACTAGCTAGTAAATTCTCTCTGTAACACCACCGTTTGCAAAATTCATCACCTCGAATCAGATTCCACGCTCAAAGCTGGAGCCAAAAGAATAGGTTCATCAGCTCCCCGGCGTACGCAAGCGCTCTCTATCCTTTATGCCGTCTCGCCTGCCGATAACGATCTTTTTGACAACTCGCACGCCTTCAGTTCATTTCGTAATTTTTTAACTATTACATTAAATGTTTAGACACATATTACGATAACTTTGTGAAACGAATCTTTTAAGCCTAATTAGTCTATGATTTGATAATATGGTGCTACAGTAAATATTTATTAATGATAAATTAATTATACTTAAAAAAATCGTCTCATTGTTTTCTTGCAAGCTCTGTAATTTGTTTTTTATTAGATATCCAAAAATCCCTTCTAATATCCCATAAAATATCTGATGTGACAAGCAAATTTTTTTCACCAAGGAACTAAACACACAAGCGCTAGTATCTCACATTATCGCATCATCGATCTTGTCCATTAGCTCTAGCCTCCTATAGTTTTCCTTTCTGCACTACGTACTGCCATATCTATCTATATATTTAATTTATGGCAGCCTCCTGCTGACAGTTCTTGTGCAGGGAGTTTCAGAGCCTTTCAGGCAGAGAGACTACAGTCAGACAACATGGGGGCATCGCTGTCGCGGCAGAAGAAGAAGAAGAAGTCGGACTCGTCACGCGCCGGAGACGGCCGGGCCGCCGTGGCTGTGGTAGAGAGACTGCAGTCAGACAACATGGGGGCATCGCCGTCGCGGCAGAAGAAGTCGTCCGACTCGTCACGCGCCGGAGATGGCCGGGCCGTGGCGGTGGTAGAGAGACTGCAGTCAGATAACATGGGGGCATCGCCATCGCGGCAGAAGAAGTCGTCCGACTCGTCACCCGCCGGAGACGGCGGCCAGGCCGTGGCGGTGGTGGCGAGCAGCGCCCCAGCTGGTACTGGTAGCAACAGCAACCAGGCCCAGTCGAAGAGGGCGCCGCCGCCTCACAAGTTCCATGAGATAGTCGCGCAGGAGCTGGCGGCGGGCGGCGCTACTGCAGCAGCTGAACTGGAGGATCAGGTCTACCGCACAGGGGTCTACCTGGCCGGGAAAACCAAGGTAGGTTTCAGGCATGAACAACAGACGCACTTGTTAATTAATCTTTGATGGATGCTGACTAGACTAGTAGCTCGATCGATCGTCAGTTCGTCACTGACTGCAGTGCTCATCTGTTGTGTTGGCTCCACGTGCGTACGATTGGTTGATGCAGAAGTACTGGGTGGACGAGAAAACCAGGTGCAACTGCTCCCTGCTGTTCGCTAGGGGGCGTTTGGTTTCCTTCTTTTTGTGGAGCCTGCATTGCATATGGGAGTCAGGCTCAAGCGGGACAGGCTACGGTGGTGCAAGTTCTTCTTGTTTGGTTGGTCGTATGTATAGAGCCTGGTTGACGAGAGATGTTGTTTGGTTGTCTGCATAAAGTCGTACCATATAAAATAAAAATAAATAAACAAGTAATATTATCATATATGACTTATATAACTACACTCTAGTAGTCCTAATTTTACTTCTAATGCCTTAATCCACTTTAAGATATACTAATATCACTTAATATACATTAATCATATGTTAATACCATCATTAAAAAAATCAGCGCTGCACCATGCAAGCCTGGCTCACCAGAAACGCAAATGAAATCCGTATCCGGTGAGCCAGGCTGTGGGCTACCTTTTGTATCTGGAGAGCCAGGCCCAGACTCCAGTGCAGGCAACCAAACACGCTGAAGTCGTATCCACAGAGTCTGGCTCTGCTGTATACAGGCAACCAAACGGAGCACTGTTCATCACTTGGGGCGATGATCCCAGATACTGGACCTGGCATACCGTCAAAGAATTAGGGCATACCGTCAAAGAGTTAGGGTACGTATAAGCAATCAATCACTACATATCACCTTGACAGATTTTATTTATGTTTGTTTACATGAAACATGAATGCTTAATTCAGTGTCTTGTACAGTGCCTAGTTGATGGCTCTTTTGTTTGCTCTGTCTATCCTGATTCCTGATTTCCTGACTGAACCTTCTCAGAACCAACCAACGAAGCAGCAACTCCGACTCCAAGATCGAGGCTGCGTCCGACTACACCGATGTCGAGTCTGCGTCCGACTACTCCGATGTTGAGTCTGCGTCTGGCTCCGACATCTACTACTCCCTCCATTCCACGGAAAATGTCGCTAAAAAACTATGCTCTCCTCGTAAACACGATTTTCTAGTGACAAACTTTATGGCAGAGTATGTCGAGGCTGCGTCCGACTCCGAGGTCGAGGCTGCGTCGCCTGAGGTCGTGTGCTGGCTGGAGGTCCGCGGGAAGCTCGAGCTGTCGCACCTCAAGCCGGGGGTCAACTACGATCGACGTCGTCTTCCAGGTGATGGTCCCGTCGCAGTCGTGCGGGTGGTGCGTGCCGGTGAGCCCTGCAGCTCAAGTTCCCCGACGGGACGGTCCAGGAGCGCAAGGGGATGCTGCAGGAGAAGCCCACCAACCAGTGGCTGGAGCTCAAGGTTGGGGAGGTGAAGGCGCAGCCAGGGCACAAGGGCGACCTGGACATCTCCCTCTTTGAGATCGATAGTGGCGTCTGGAAGATGGGGCTCCTCATCAAGGGCATCAAGATCGCCCCCAAGGAGTGATGATTAGCATTTGTATGTTTCGTCAGGGTGATCATTTCGCTTTTATTTTATTTCCTGTCAGGTGTGTTAAGTAAGGGTGAAAAATAATAACTAGAACGGCTTGGCTTGCCCTTAGATCGCCGTCCGTAAAAATAAAAATGAATTGTGCATCAATATATAGTCCGACTGATACATACATACATATCATATCATATCATATATATAAATGGATTCGGTACATGCTTCAGTAATTCGGCTTAGAGTACAATACTCCTAATTCCTAAACATATTATATTTAGGGTTCTAATCTCTATCCCTAATTGTATAGATCTATACTTCTAATATATTAAGAACTTTTAAGATCGATGTGCTCGTATGAGTAATGAGTTAGAATAACTCATGCCTAGCAATACAGTATCCCAATTTCTATCTCTACAAGTGTTGGTTTTTGTTGCAACACACGTGTACGTTTGGTATTTATATTTAGGATTTGCTATATTTCAGATGTCTGAAATATAGTATTTTTTCAGGCAACAGTGATAGCTATAGGATTTTCTCACGTCATCAACAGGTGACTTCTACTTACTTCCCTGAACAGTGACGGGGACACATGCTAGATGCATCGCCTGAGCATTCAGGCGACTAAGAGGTAGGGAAAGTGTTTATATTCCCATTTGTTATAACAGGGAGAAAGTAAATGAGAGTAAGAATGCTACCTATCTACTTTCGTTATCCTTCTATTAATTTGAAAGCAATGATTTAATTTAGGATGACCATAACGTCCATAATATATAAATTAATGTTGCCAATAAACGACTATGTCCTTTCATTCTCTATGAAAATAAACGCAACTTTGATTGTTTTTTAACTACTTCCTACAAAGCACAAAAATATTTACTCATAAATATATCATAACCTTTATTGTTTATACTATTCATGCATAATTTATGTTAAATATCAGTAATTCCAATATTTTATTGAAGCTAACAAGGAGTTATGAAGGGAGACCTCTCTCTATTTTCTATATATGTGGTGGTCCTCAGACTCGACAACATATTATTAACATTTTAGTTTAAAATTTGTAATAAAAAACTCATTAATGAACATTTATTTTTATAGATCAAGAATTTAAAGGCCCATGATAGTTATTGATAGAAAAAACACAAAAACAAAGAACAAGACCAGAACTTGGAGACACATTTATTTTGATTACTAGAAGCAAGTTCAATAAGATGAACATTTTATTTCAAAATTCGATTAGTAGAACAAAGTTCTAATAAGATAAATTTTGTTCTTAATAAAAATTAAGTTAGCAATTTGGTAATGAAATATTTTGTCAGAGAAGAGTGAAGACTCAAGAATCAAGTTCTAATAAAATATTTTTTTCTTAATAAAATTACTTGAAAACCTGGTATTGAAATTTGTATACAGAAGAGCGTGGACAAAAATTCATGAACACGATCAAGAGGACGAACACACACAAAAAAAGTTGCTCGCACGACAATGGAAATTAAAGGAACGCCACGTGATAGTTTAGGGGATCAATTAGACTTTTTTGGAAACAAATATCAATTAGACTTTATAAAAGTTTTAGAAATAATGTTTCAAAAATTCATCCACATATTTTTTTAAAAAAAAATACATTTAGAAAATACCAAAAACTGATTTAATGTTAGGAAATTCGTAGGATGGTTACATTTTTAGTTAAAATTGTCTACATTTTAAAAATTTAAATTTTATCTTATTAGTATTTTTAAATGTATATTTACTATGTGGATAATGTTCTGAAAAAATTCTATAATTTTTTATAGAAAATAATAACTTTATATTTCCTAAACTATCACGAAAGTCTATATAAGTTGGCAAAACGGTTTTTAAACCGCCTAGGAAGATCCAGAGTTCCAGACTACATTTTGCCCTCCGATATGTATGTGGATGGGCCTGAGGAGCCCTCGTTCAGCCAGCCCATATACAATCTGGTGTCCGCCTAGGCCACGGGAACGGCCCACGCCACACCCATTCGAGTCAATGATGGCCCGAGCCGCCGAGGCGGTAGGGCGAGGTTTTCTCCGACATCGCCGGCCGCCGCGTCGCCGTTGCTCCGGCACCGGAGTCCGGAAGGGATACTGGATACCACGGCACCCGTGTCGGTGTCGGCGCGCTCCGGCTACTGGTGTAACTGGGCCGGACTGCGAGTTTACTCAAGCGACATTCAACCAAAAGGAAAGGTTCAGATACGCAACATCTATCGTATTGCAATTTGTCAGCCTTAGCTTTTTGGAGTTTTGATTGACCAAAGACGTGGTAGTAGTTGACAAGTTGAGTAGCGGTCAAGTCTTCTTTCTTAGTAATTGTATTCTTGGTATATATAAATATATACTATACATACATGGCTTGATTGGCGCCCAAGTCAACTGAGTCACCGAATCCCCCTCGTCTCCGGTCCGGACTCCCCTCGCCTTGTACTTCACTGCGGTGGAGGTGGAGCAGAGGTTTCGCTCGCTTCGCTTAATTTGTTCCTAGCTCTTTGCCTTGTGCTAACAAGAGGTGGTACGTTCTTCTGCCATTCCGTAATGGAGGTCGTCGAGGCATCTTCTTCTTCTCCTGCTGTAAGTGCTGAAAATTCTCTCCCTCCTCTCTCTCTCTCTCTCTCTCTCTCTCTGTGGTTGTTTCGTGCAGGTACAGTGCCTAAGTCCGGTTTATTACTTCACTTGGTTTGTTAGATCACAGCCAATCTTTTTTTCGAACACAGACACAGCCAATCTCATTTATGCCTGGTCGACCATATGTCATAGCTGTGTCATCTCCGATACATAATACTTCCCTTTTTTGTAATAATATAAAAGTTTATGTGTGGCAATTTTTGGTTGCCATCTGGATGATTGTTTAATTTGCTGGGTTATACTATGTGTTTGCATGCTGTGATATTTGCTTTCTGTATGTACACACCTTGTGGGTACTGAAGATGTTTTTTTCACCCCCAAAACAATTGCTAGGCTGAGGCTGAGCATGGCGTAGAGAGTGTCAAACGACAACTCTGCAGGTTAATTGCATCGTCCCTGTCTGCAACCGTACCTGGCCTGGATGTGGAGCCAGTGCTGCAAATCTCCAAACCAGGATTTGCTGACTATCAATGGTATGCCTTTTGTCGCATAGGATTTTTCATTAGTCAGTTAATTATTAGTATTTGTGTACTGGCTAGTTTTATACTATGTTGTGAACCATACACAGCAACAATGCAATGAGCTTATTCTCAAGTTTACAAGGATCAGATTTAAACTTCCAAAACCCCAGAACAATTGGACAGGTTTGCAACTGACTTGACCTGAATTTTATGCAATTGCCTTGTTTTTTTTAATTCCCCTAACAAGTCAACTGTTAACATGTTCCAGGAAATTTTGAATAACCTGCCTCCTTCGGACATTGTTGAATCCACCTCTGTTGCTCAGCCTGGATATGTCAACATAGTTATATCCAGTGACTGGATTGCTCAGGTCCAATTTAGATGCTTGATCCTTGACCCCTGTTAATGCTTCTGTTGATACAATTCCTCCATGCTAGTTAATAATAAGCCTCACATTTGCAGAGGATACAAGACATGCTTATCTGTGGTATCAAAACATGGGCGCCAACATTGCCAGTTAAGAGAGTTCTGTTTGATTTTTCCTCTCCTAATATTGCAAAGGAGATGCACGTTGGGCATATCAGGTCAACTATACTTGGAGACACATTAGCGCGCATGTTTGAGTTTGCAAATGTCGAAGTTCTTCGACGCAACCATGTGGGAGACTGGGGAACACAGGTATTGAATTTGAACTTGTTGAAGTAAAAATTATAAGGATAATTTTTAGCTCTTCTATAATTATTGATAAAATTCATTTTACCAGTTTGGCATGCTGATTGAATATTTGTTTGAGCAATTCCCAAACTGGGAGGAGATTGGCAATCAGGCCATAGGAGACCTTCAGGTAAGAGTTGACATTCTCAATTCAAGAGTGGGTCGTTTATATAATATATTATTAATGGATAAATTTGATCACATTATGCATCTTGTGCATCATTTCGTACGTCCTCTTAGCTAGTATTTTCTTATAGCGTCTCACTTAAAAATTGATTGGTTAACCTGTTCCCTTCCTCAAATTGACACAATTTAAGAATTGTAGGTATGCCAATTTATGTAATATCCAAATACTAAACTAACAGAAGAAAACAAAGTCTTTCTTGGAGTACTATGGAATCGTGATTATGTTCTATACTGGACACATTTGTGGTGCATGCTACTGACTACTGAGATAACTATCACTGGAGTTATAGTGTTTCTTTGTACTAGTGTTCCTTTTTTTTTCAAAAACTATGGGTTTTGTAAGACATTCATATGCACGATTTTGTTCAAAAAGAACATTCATATTGCACGAGATCTCCTTTGTTCAAACATCTTCTCAGTATATTGCATGATTTAGCTTCAACAAGAAGTTTGTTTTGTCCCTTTGCTACAGAGCTTCTACAAAGCATCTCAGGCAAAATTTGAAGATGAGGAAAGTGGTTTTAAGGCTAAAGCTCAGCAAGCAGTAGTTCGGCTGCAGGTGAGTGTTCTAATCCTGAATGCTCAGTTCACTGCTACAACATTACTTATTCTCATATCCAAGCAATACTTGAACTGTAGCAAGGGGAAGAAAGATACCAAGCTGCATGGAAAAAAATATGTCAAATCAGTCGCACTGAGTTTGAGTCAGTATACCAACGCCTCGGTGTGGAGCTTGAAGAAAAGGTACTTTATTTATTTCTCTCCTTGATTACCAAGCTGCCAAAAAATAATGACAAAAGCTTCCAATATGTTTGTACCTTTGACCTTAGCTGGAAGGTGAATCTGTTTATAATTGAAGCTGTGATGCTGACAATGAAATTATATATATATTTATATTTATTTCAGTTGCTTGTGGTATGCTGCAGATAGTTCCATACACCCTTCCTATTGGTTTTTTGCTTGAAGGAATGATACCTAATAAGATGTCATGTTTGCTCAATGTCTAGCTCCAAAAGGTTTAGCCTGAATTTAAGGTTTCACTAAATAAATATGCCCTTGCGTATAAATGTTGGAGGTTGATCGGCACTGACAAATTGCTGTTGGAATAAATCTGTGGAAAGAAATTCCAAATTCTCGTTAATATATCCATGCTTGTTTGGATTCAAGTTCATCTTACAAAACTTAACAGAATAGCAAACAAATGTTCATGTTCAGATTTTTTTATCTTTATTTTTTAGAATTCCTAAAGTGAACTCACTAAGTGTAAATCTTCTCAGGGCGAGAGCTTTTACAATCCTTACATCCCTCTTGTTCTGGAGAAATTGACAAATAAAGGCTTGGTTAAAGATGATAAAGGTGCTCGAGTAATAGTCATTAAAGACCAACGACCCCCATTGATTGTGGTCAAAAGGGACGGTGGCTTCAATTATGCCTCCACAGACTTAGCCGCTCTTTGGTCAGTCATGTTTCTATGTGATATTGCCAACTGTTCTGTCCAATAACTCTAGCAATTCACAAATTTACTGCCCTGGTTTTTTTTTAACCCACTGCCCAAGTTTTTTATGAATTCTGGCCCTGTATCTTTTCCCCCACTCGTGAAGGTACCGGCTTAATGTGGAGAAGGCAGAATGGATAGTATACCTAACAGACATAGGTCAGAAGCAACACTTTCATAAAATTTTCAGCGTGAGTGCCAAATCCCACTTTGTTCAGTTGTTAGATCTTGCACTTTTGAATGGCGAAATTTGTATCTAAAGCACTTCAGTGAAACTGATTGTAGACTGCTACCATGGCTGGCTGGCTCCCAGATGAAAACGAACAGAGGTACCCAAAAACGACCCATGTAGGCTTTGGCCTTGTTCTTGGGTTAGATGGCATGCGTTTCCGAACTCGTTCCTCGGAAGTAGTTCGACTGGTAGATCTACTTGATGAAGCTAAATCCAAGTGCAAAGCACAACTTATTCAACGCCTTACTGAAAATGGTACTTTATATTTTGCTTCTGTTTAATCTTCTTGTTTTTCATATAATTCTCTATGGCTACACATAACACCAATATAATTTTTCCCAGGAAAAATTACCGGTTGGACAGATGATGAGCTTGACAGAACTTCAGAGGCTATAGGATTGGGCGCTGTTAAGTAAGTCTGAATTCGCTTTCTCACCTATCTTGCTTAAACTACTAGCATCTTATCTTTTCCAAAGCCATTCTTCTAACCCTCGCGGCAAATTATCTTTTAATCGGCGTGATCTAGCATTATCCTTATATCTCACATTTTCTACTGTATGAGAAGATTTGTCTCATATAGCCTGTGCATAATACATACAGTGCGCGTGCTTAAGGGCTTCAAAGTAACAAATCCCCATTTACTTTCTGCTGGGCGTTAGGTTGCTCATGACTGTACTATTCTGATGATGCTTTTCTCTCTAACTGATCTCTTGGAATTTAGGTATGCAGATCTCAAAAACAACCGACTAACAAACTACACATTTAGTTTTGAGAAGATGCTAAGTGACAAGGTACCTTCATTCATTAAACAAATCTGATGTATTTCAACCTCATAAAAAAAATGCAACTTGATAGCTTATATGATGACCACACCATATGGTTCGATGAGCAGGGAAACAGTGCTGTCTATCTTCAGTATGCACATGCTCGTATCTGTTCCATTATCCAAAAAGCCAACAAGGATATTGAAGAGTTGAAAACGGTACGCCTTTCTTTGTGCTTTCCAACCAACAAAGTGACTGCTTCAAGCAGAACAATTCAGTACACTTCGAGCCTGTCCTTTAAGCAGAACATCCAAGTGATTGCTGACAGCCGTTCCTCTCTCTGTTTCTGGTTTCAGAAAGCGGCTATTACCTTTGTCCATGCTGATGAGCGTGCCTTGGGATTGCATCTCATCCGGTTCCAAGAGGTATGTGTTACCTTTCCTGGGAGTTCTTGATGGAAAGTCTGTTCCATTAGCTCTTGAATCCGTCTATGAGCTCACAATTTAGAATTTCTATGAGCAGCAGCCTAGGAGACCATATTTCTGAACCCTAAAGTAATTTTAGGAAGTACAGAGTATAAACTTCGGTGAAGAACCATCTTTTGATACCTTGTGTTATACTTAGGTGGTTGAGCAGGCCTGCGTGGAGCTATTTCCCCATTATTTGTGCGACTACTTGTATAGCCTATCCGAAGCATTCTCAAAGTTCTACACCAGTTGCCAGGTACTACCATTGTTACTTGCTATCGCTTCTCTCCACATCACCTCATGTTTCTGAACTTTCCACTTCTGCACAAGATGTAGTAGTTTACACAAGTGCCTGCCTGTTTCCCCCTTGTCCACTCCGCAGGTAGTTGGGTCACCTCAAGAAACAAGCCGTCTTCTTCTTTGCCAAGCGACGGCAGTTGTCATGCGGCAGTGTTTCAATCTGTTGGGCATCACGCCAATCTACAAGTTATAAAACCTCTCAATTTGCATGGCACCTTGTTGCCGTTATAGCCTCTCTCGACAGAAAGTAGTAGAAAGTTCTATTAAAAAAAAAAAGAATGTGCTACAGTTATAGCTCAATGTAAATATAACATTTTGCTTTTTCATATATGCTGCATTTATTCTACTTGTGCTTCCCCTTTGGTATCCTGTAAGTATGATATTTTGCGTGGCAATCATGTCGCCAACCGGCCGATAAACAAAGCAATATAAACACTTAAACAGTTTTGGCTTCTGAGAGGATGGCTGTAGGTAGGTAGCTAGACCAAACTTACCTCTGTTCCTATACAATTCAAGATGTTCAGTAAAGGCTGCAGCCATTCTTATCAAAAGGGATACATGTTACTGTAAGGGGAAAAAAAAAAAACCTCCATGTTCAATAAAGCATGAGTTCCTCTTCTTTTACCCCATTTATATCTAGGGGTATTCAACTCAAGTGCCTCTGGTTGCCAAATGTCTTATCTTACCTCACATTAGCTTATCATAGGTAAAGTAAGCATAAGGCACAGGGAAGATAGCAATATAGTTCTAATCTTGTAGATGGAGCCTCTTGGGCTTTTCCTGCCTGCAGACTATGCAAATTGCAATGCGCCACTGCACCATACATCCCGCATTCAGAGGCCTCCTGCATTCAGTTGTTTTGCTACTGCCTCGCCCTCTTGGAGCTGCAGCTCGGGCATTTATAATGCTTTATGCTCTCTGCCTTGGCAGGAGTTATCTTGACACACTTGCCATGGTACCACCTCTCGCACATGTCGCATCCAATCCAGAACTCATCCGCACTGTATATCCCACCACAGGTTCCACATAGGGTTTCACCGTGATCACTGTCATCTTCTCCATATGCTTCGTCTGTGGCTTTTCCATTATTCTCTATCTGCAGATCATGTTTTTGTCAAGGTGTGAGAATAAATTGAATGTAGAGGGAAACAATGGTAGCATCAATAACAAATATCTGTTACCTTTACAGGCTTGGATCTACCACCATTGTCCATACTGGACCTCTCTTTAGATTGTTGTTGTCTCGCACCAGAGACAACTTCAAAAACAGTCTGCAATTCATTAATCATACCAAATAAGCGCTTCCTGTTGGATGACAGTGAAAGCAGTGAGATATTAGCAACATGACCAGCTTAAGGAAACATGAATTTAAACGAACTAATGACACTGCAACATATCTATCATTTCAAATCTACATAAATAAATATATAATCAAAGACTGTTTGTAGTACTCAGATCAGCCAAATCCATAGAACAGGTATAGGATAGTCTAATCTGGAATGCTACTCTTGGTGCAACAGTATAAAAAAAGTCCCATGATAGTGTGGGTTCACACTGACTTAAAATGACTAATCCAGAAAGAACAAAAAACTCAAATTAAAAGAGGAAAAAGGTTTACCCTTCAAGTTGCTAGTACAGCATTCACACAGATTATAATATTTATATGAGTATCATCATGGAAAAAAAGGAACTGCAGATTACAGACTCTAAACTACCATAGGCATGTGCATTAGTACACTTATCATATCTGATGTAAATTAATGTAGAAAAGAAAAGCTGCAGTGCAAAACACAACTTGAGAAGTTTATATCCATATAAAAATCAAGAACAAAGAAACTGAATAAGATAGTGTGAATATAAAAAATGTGCTCCTTATGTTATTAGCCCACAAGACCTCTTGAGCAAAGAATGCTCTAACTTTTTTTTTTTTGGTAAATACTCTCCATTTGAAATTGGTAGCCATATTCTGTTTCATTAGGACAAGCTTTGACCAACAATTACTCTACTAATA
This sequence comes from Chrysopogon serrulatus, assembly GCA_015844335.1. NCBI lineage: Eukaryota > Viridiplantae > Streptophyta > Magnoliopsida > Poales > Poaceae > Chrysopogon > Chrysopogon serrulatus. The sequence goes on along the minus strand of JADLZL010005749.1, from coordinate 3,319 downwards.
TCAATTATGTGATAAAAAAACATAATCTAGTGCATTAGTTCTGTATTACAAAAAATGTGTATTAATACAAATTGTTGGTCAAAGGTCCTAACGAAATGAAATACTCCTACCAATTTTGAACTGTGGGAGCACAAATAACTGTGCTGTAACTTTAATCAGAGCAATACATATATTTCAGTCTGGTATAATTTTTCCGAAACTCCATTGCTCTTCAGATCATAAATAAACGTACTCTGTTTTAGCTTGCATTGATGAAATACAGCTTTCAACTGTTGGAAATAGATTAACAGAATCACTCTTTTCTTCTCTTTGTTGGAAATGAATCACCCAATTCCGCTCTTTGCTCTCTATCTTGATTCACACAAGAATATGAGAGATAGCAAAACAAGTAATTAGTTCAACCTACAAGCTTACACAACTCACTTGATCTTCAGTAACTTGGGCTTCACAACCAAGCACTACTGCTAGCTTGATATTCACGACCAAGCACTACCACTAGCTTGATCTTCACAATCAAACACTACTAGCTTGATCATTGATTATATCACATACACAAGCTACATGACCTCTCATTTAATATCTAATTACTTAACAAGTTCACATTAGCTCATCACGAGCATCTACATTTTCTCTATCACATATTTTTAATTTCTATTCTCTCAGCCATAAGGGTGATGTCCCTTTTATAATCCTGTAGGTCAGTTTGCTAGGGTAACCGTGCCACAGTGACCAACCTAAACTGCACACCACACCATTAGCTGTACTACTTTTACAGCACAACATCAAAACAAACTTCACTACCAAATGTTAGCTAGCCATTAGCTAATGCAACAAGTCAATTGTCTCTTTGACAAGAACACCTCATCTCCTTAGATGCATGTATATTGTAGATGTGTTCATTCATCTCTTTATGACAACATTATTACTGACACCAACAAATCACACTTTATATGTTGGTTCTCTTTGAAAAAAACAAATAAACAAACATGAGAGGTGCTATGAGACAGATGGTTACTCACTACTTTGAACTTCAATTTCTAAGAAAATAATATGCAAATGATGCACTGTTGCAATGCAAATTCAGTAGCCACAATTTGGAAGTACAGGTGTTTCATAAGTCAGAATTTGGAAGTGTTTTATAAGATGTTGGTTCTCTTTGAAACAAATAAACAAACATGAGGGTTTTATAAGATATAGGGCTACAGGTGTTTCATAAGTCGGTGTTTCATAATCAGAATTTGGAAGTGTTTAGCAGGTTTGGAAAGAGAGATGTCAAATTCTTTTGTTATAACAGAGAGAATATCACCATAAATGCAAATTCAGTAGCCACAATTAGCAGAAAAATTCTTGATTTATCAAAACCCATAACAGAAACTTCAGGCTAGTCATGAAATGCCTTCCTCTAATAAAAGAATTTCCTTGCACTAGATGGGAGTAACCTTTAACTGTTTGGGTGTATCCAACCATCCAGGAGACAAGGACATCAATAATTAACCGGAGACCTCATAATTTTTTTTCTTGAACAAGCAGGAGAGCGTGAACCCATACAACACACACAGCCACACCATACAATAGACTAGCATACTGATACAAAGCAAACCCAACCCTGACCAAGATTACTAATTTTTATGCCATATTGCCATGCTAAAACATCGCAGAAGTTAAATAAGAACAAGTGGAAAATTAGTCAGACTAACAGCTTCCACCAAACATTACTTTTCCCTGCAGAAAGAACCTCTTGAAAGTTGGCATGATATAAACATGGAAGCCAACCTTCAATTAGCCCAAGTCCACACATGGAGTGTGGGACCACTATTTACAGAGAGAGCATAGAAATGCTGAGATGACTAACGTGCGAAGATGTTAATTGATAGTTTGATACAAGAAGATTTCAGCACAAGTATGTGGCTACCAGAATTCAGAACTAGGTCAACTCGCTATCATCAGAGAAACAGAAAGCCATGAAATTACCTACCTTCTCATCATGTCATGCCTTTCTGAGTCATAACCGTTCAGCAACTAATGGTAAACAACCAAACTTGTCAGAAGTCTGCTTTATGAGCCTGTGTGTCTCTGTAGCTGTGTGTTTCTTTAGAAAGCAAGCTCCACAACTACCCTAGCCTTGGAACCACGGGTAAACTATCACTGGAAAACAAAACCAGCAGTTCCCTTTGCACCAAACTAAGCTCCACAACTACCCTAGACTTGGAACCATGGGTAAACTATCACTGGAAAACTAAAACGGCAGTGCCCTTTGCACCAAACTACTACCGAGAGAGTCAGTAAGCTTCACCTTCTCCACATAATTGCACGGGTCGAAATCCTCATGAGTTTGGAAACATCAATTAAAATTATGCATCCTAGCCTCATCACTGGCAACCATAAACCACAAATTCTTGTAACCAAAACTATTGCTTTATGAGATCCACAAACTGTTGACATACTGCAAAATCCCATTTCATCCATCGTGAATTTATAAATTCAGTTAATTCAGTTATTACTTTTTTTTTGCAAGGAAAAAAAAACACGCTTCGCTTCTGAAATTTCCGTCAACGGATCAAGCAAGCGCAAGACAAGAAGCATCGAATCCTAACAGAAACACTGTGATGAGAGAAGTAAGGCAGTGGGGATCGGTCGGAGGCAGCGTACCGGTCATTACGATTGAGCCGAGCGGCATAGTAAAAAGCGACGGAGAGGAGCCAGGAGTCGGAGTGGACGGCGACGAGCGCAAGCCAGTCGCGGCGGTTCATCCCGTCGCGCGCGAAGTTGATCCCCAGCGCAGGCTCCGGCAGCTCCGTGGGCACCTCCTCCGCCGGCAGCGCCACCTCCCACGCCTCATTCGCGTAGCCGTACAGGCAGAGGTTCTCCTTGTCTGCTCAAGCCCCCGCACACAGACACGAATCAATCGCACCGCGGCTCGCCCGGAACGGAATAAGGAAGGGATCGAGAGGGGAGGGGCGACGCCGAAGCGCAGGCAACTCACCTGGATCGCACTGCGCGTAGAAGTCCTCGACCTCTGCGAACGAAGGAGGGGGCAATCGGGTGAGGTTAGGTTGCAGCTCCGAGTGGGTTAGGGTTCGGGGAGCGGAGGGGGAGGAAGAGAGGGAGGGAGAGGGTCGAGTCACTGACCGTAAGTGAGCGCGCGGAGGATGGCGGAGCGGCGGGCGCGGTAGTCCTTGAAGATGTCCTCGGCGGAGCGGGGAGGATATACGACGTGTCCGCGGCCGGAGGCGGCGTCCCCCATGGCGGACGGGCGTGCGGGCGGGCGTCGAGGAGCGCGGTCCTCTCGTGATCTCCGGCGAGCTGGTGGGTGAGGTGG